>SNQJ01S0142842.1:64641-75602 GCA_010110895.2 Picea sitchensis
TTCCAATGAGCTATTACACTGAGAGGTTCCTCCAAGTAATGTGCCCAAAATGACCTCTTCAGTGAATTCCATTGACTTATAGCTCAAAATAGTCAAAATCATGGAAATTGTCGGAATGCAATGAAACCAAAGCCAACCTGTGAAGAATGGCTCATAATGATGGAATATGATAATCGATACAAGCTGGACCCCACAATGCCTCTCAAATACCCCTGTACTCGCTATTTCATCCATCTGACTACTCTGGTCATCATAAATCTTTGCACTGTGATGATGTCCCAAAGTGGGGACATTACACCTCTCTATCTCTCTCACACTTTAGAAATGAAACAATGACTAAAAAAAGCAACCCGCGGCCTCTAAAATCCCCTTCACGCACACTTTTTCTGTGCTTTTACCCAGCATGCCAACACTTTCTATCGATTCGCGACATTTTCCAAATATTTCGCAAGTTAATGAATGTGTCGCGACACATTAAAAATTTCAGATATATCGCAATATTTTCCTAGGAAAATATCGGCCCCCACAAAATATCGGCGATATATCCGATATTTTTGATATACCATCGAGATATACAACAATGGTGTGGAGATTAGAATGTGAAGGAAAGAGTGTAAAGTGTGTAGAGGTTAGGATGTGAGGGAAGTAAGGAGACTTGAAAATAGGAGTAAAGAAATGGAACTGGGTGCTTTCAGGAGAGACAACACCTAGAGGCCATCAAAGGCAAAGCCACACTTCATTTTATTAAATCAATGAGGAGTACAATATATAGGATGATATTCAGTTTAGACAGTTGGAACCAACCTCAACTAAATCCTAAATAAATACCGCAACTAATCTCTGTTATTTCTAAGTCTCCCCTTTAATGAAGAAATGGATTGTTTACAATACAAATGCCTAAGATAAGTAACATGCATGTTGGTCTGAGTCTCATCTAGGCTTACAACTTGACTCTAACAATTTCATTTTGACCTTTCTTGCTGTCAGATAGTGATGGAGATGGAGCTTCTTCCTTGGCTTGATGCTCCAAATATGTTTCATCTTGACTCTGTTATGCTTCAATGTCCTCTTGGCTTTGTTTTTCTTCATTTTGGAACTTGGTGGTTGACTATCATTCTTTGTCCTCAACACTTCTGCAGGTTCTTGGAAGTGTTTGTATTTAATGCTTGCAAATTATTCCAACTTCTCATAAGTGGGTTCCTTTCCTTTCTAGATAAAATCATCAATGTCTTGTTCAATGGACTGTTGCAACATCAATTCATCAATATCTTCATTTTTTTCCATGTTTTCTTCATAATCATTCACTATTGAAAATGAACTTTTGTCTTGTAAACCTGCACACTCAAAAACATTGTTACAATCATATGAAAAATCATAGGAAGAACCATACTGGTTCTTTTCATTTTGCTCTTCTAAGAGAGCTTTCCTTTTTTCATCTTTCTTCCTTGCCTCTGATGTCACATAATAATCTTTATTTTCATCTTCAACTGCTATGACAACCGGTTGCTTCATGTCTTCAACTTCTTTACCAGGCTCTATCAGATTGTCTTTCACTTGGTTTGTGTATGCAAATGAGATTTTCTTCTCACCAAACAATATCTCATCAATAAGATGTTTCTCATGCAACAAAATTGACCACTCTTCATGAGATGAATAGTTTTCATCAAATTTGACTAAATCTACCAAAGATTCACATAGGGGTTCATCAATAGTTACACATTCATCTCCATCATCATTCTCATTTGAATTCACCGAATCACTAAATATTGTTTCATAGGGAATTTCCTTACTATGACATGCGACTTTATTGTCAAACACACTTTCTTCATTAATCATTGCAATTTCAATGCTACCATTTTCAGTCGCCATTTCAGTAACAAAGCTTTCAACACTATCATCATTTTCAACAACAATGTCGTCATGAACTTCAACATTCTCAATCCACTTCTTCATTTCAAGAATATCCCAAAATATTTTTGCACTAGGTATTTCACCAAATTCACGCAAAATAATAGACAAAATGTTTTCATCCATTGTTGATATAATAAGTTGCAATGCTATTGCACCTCTTCTCTTATCATAGAAATTAACACAACCTTCATGATCATAATGCAATAAATTTACTAAACATAGTATTTTTTTCATTTTAGTTGCCCAAGGTTCATAATTTATACCTGAGAAGAATTGCAAATTTGGAATCAATATTTTATATACTTCATCAAATTCTTCATTAATTTCTTAATGTCTTCATTGATCTGGTCCAACACTATATTATGATCCTCAAGCATGGATTCTTCATCTGCAATTAGAAACACATCATATTGATGTGCAAAATATAATGACTCTTCATGTTGATTCTTTCTCCTCATTTGTTTCAGCTCTCTCTGGAGCTGTCTAATTTTCCTTTTCTTATCCATGGTGCATTCTCCTTTTATATTCTTCCTTCTCTTTATTAGATTGGAGGTTGTGTGAGTCTGACGGAATGGGAACATACAACTCACTTCGCTATAACACCTCCATGCAGTGGACCAAGCGCTTCCTCTAACAACAAATTGTTTCCTTTGTCTACACCATGATAAGTACAATAATTGTTTCTGCATCTTCATTTTTTTGTAGAGCTTAGCAATAAATTAGAGTTCTCATGTCAAACCATGTACACACTCTGCAATCTACTCAAGTCTACCAGTAGATAAAGATCACAGACCTACTTGTCTATTTTTCCGATGAGGGGCCTATGAAAACTCTTTTATCTTGGGCACATTGTCACTCCAAAGGTTTTTTAAAGGAATACATGCCACTTAATTGCAGAGTGTCAATTTCTATCATAAGAGAAGAGGTGCAATAGCATTACAACTTATTATATCAGCAGTGGATGAAAACATTTTGTCTAGTATTTTGTGTGAATTTGGCGAAATACCTAGTGCAAAAATATTTTGGGATATTCTTGAAATGAAGAAGTGGAGTGAGAATGTTGAAGTTGATGATGACATTGTTGTTGAAAATGATGATAGTATTGAAAGCTTTGTAACTGAAATAGGGACTGAAAATGGTAGCATTGAAATTGCAATGATTAATGAAGAAAGTGTCTCTGACCGTAAAGTGAGAAATGTATTGAGTGGGCATCATGTGTGTTAGTATTGATACCAACATTATATTATTATAATATGCATTTCAAATAATATGGCAGCTACTACTATAATACTTTACACGTCTGCAGCTTCACACCAATGCCCACAGTGCTATCACATAGCTTACACACACGGTGGATATATTCACTCGATTTATACGATGTTGTGTACAAAAACAAATTATGGCAGTGACAATGTTGTTGTAAATGCAAATCAATGGATGCACCAGAAAATAATTCAAACCAAACGATAGCAGCAACGGATTTTGTTCACTGGAAACGATGGCAACAACGACAACTTTACTTTGCACAGATCGGGATCTCAGCCTCCTCTCACCACTGACAATCGATTCTCTGTACAAACTGGTTCAACAATAGCAGTGATCATGTCTCTCTTCAGCGCACAGGCTCATGTCAATGGTGCTTCCTTTTGCAAGTTTCAAAAAATAATGAGTTCTCACATAGATTTCTTCAAAAGAACTATAACCTTCAACAGGGTGCACTTGCGAGGGCACATAGAAAACCTCTCTTCAATTACACGACAGAAGTGTCCATGATTGACATAAAACTCCACACCTTATGATAGCTTAGGGTTGCTTCTTGCGAAACTTCAAATAGAGTTAGAGGCAATGCTTGATAATGAATTTAGATTATTAGAAGACAAGATTTAGACATAAATAGAGCGTATAATATTAGGGTTTGAGACTTAGTTGCAGAAAATGGAGGCTAGAGTACAAGAAATTAAAAAACAAAAATGATCAACCCAAGGAGAGATTGAATAAAATCATGACCTCAGAGAGAGACTAGATTAAAGAGATGGAATAAAAATAAAAACTAACTAACAATTTGACCCTATGTAACACACCCACGACACGGCGTAAATTTTTTTGTTCTTCTCAAGAAAGACAATACTCTCATTCGGGTTCCTTATTCCATTATGCTCTTCCATAGCTTTCCAGCCATGATCTCCATGTTATGAAATGAGCTCAGAGTAGGCAGATATCCTCTCCCAAGATCTTTGGTTTTTTTCATCCCCCTATACTTGCATATGACCGCGGCTATGTCCAGATGCCAAGACAACAGGTGCCAAGACGACCACCATGCGAAATCCTCCAGAGTGGCAAACCTCTGAAGTTCACGATCCGACGTCCCGTGTCCTCAGGGATTTCGACGACCCTGATTTACTTCGGGACTTAGGTGTTCAGTAGTTTCAAACATTCCTACACATTTTCCCTTTGAAGTACTCTGTACCTAGAGTTACAGGTCGAGCACCACATGTCCCTTGTGATCAATGGTTATGATATTCTTCGTGACTTCGACGTTCGGGAGTTCCGAGCACTCCAACTTTTTTTCCTTCGAAGTACTTTGTACCTGAAGTTCCAAATCAAGCGCCATGCATCCATCTAAATCAATGGCTTGGGTCCACTTTGGGACTTCGGCGTTTAGGAGTCCCAGACGATCACACCACCTTTTCTCCCAGAGTGATTTCACCAAAATTCAACGATCTATCGATGCACGTCTCTTTCAAATCGATAGTCACGAGTTACTTTGGGAGTTCTCAACTCTCGTGACCCCACCTTCCTTCGAAGTGGCTATCTTATGGAATGGAAGATCTGTTGATACCTATCCTCAGCTGACAGACGGCTCAGATGAATTCTAGCTCTCCGGCCTTTAAGAGTTCTTGTTAAACACATCCCCTTTTTCCCGGAGTGACTTTTCTCCAAAGTGAAGGATCTGATGACACTTGTCCCTTTAGTTTGGACGGTTGAGATCTTCTTCAGCTCTTCACACTTCGGGAGTGTCAACCTCCCCACACTCGCTTTCTTCTGGAGTTCTTTACACCCAAAGTCGTCGATCTGTTGATGTGTGTCTCCCACAGATCGACGACTGCAAATCACTTTGGTTCTTCGGGCTTTGGGAGTTTCAATCTCTTCACACTCACTTTCTCTCGGAGTGATTACACCTGAAGTCGGTGATCTGTCGATGCGTGTCTCCCAAAGATCTACAGCTGCAAATCACTTCGTCTCTTCAAGCTTTGGGAGTATCAACCTCTCCACACTCGCTTTCTCCCAGAGTGATTACACGTGGAGTCGACGATCCGCCGACACGTGTCCTTTCTCTCAGATCGACGATACATAAGGACTCTCTTACTCCGCGTATTTCCAAAGGAACTCACGACTATCCACCTAGAAACTTTTCTAGGTATAACGGTCGTGATCCGGCCAATACCGATGTTTTCATCGATTGATGGTTCACAGTGATTGTGGGGCCCCAACGTGCACACTCTTTATCAAAGAGCTCAACCTCCGTAATCTAAAAATTACTCGCCCAAATCGGTCTAATCGGGGTCGTTGATCTTCCAACCCAATGAGATCAACGACGTTGGTGAATTGCAGGCTGTGAACTAGTGCATCCGCTAATTTCACCTTCACACTCTGCAATGATTCCCCACCATCGATCTTCGTTCACATATCGACGGTTCACAGTGATTGCAGAGTCCAATCTACGCAATATGGGAAGTGCTCGCCCAACTCTGATCTAATCCTAGTCGTTGATATTCCATTCCCAATGAGATCAACGACGTTGGTTTATTGCGGGACGTGAAGTAGCATGTCAGCTAATTTCACCTTTGTGCTCTGCAATGACTCCCAACCATTGATTTAATCGAGCAGTTGGTGTTTGATTCGTTAACTCCAATGGTTATTTGATTCAATCTGATGACCGGGATGGATTCTCCTCCCGATAAACAACTCACATTCATCTCCGTTTTTAGGTTCTTAAGTCATCTACGACTCTTGTTACTCTAGTAGTTCGGGTAACTTTGACTATCGTAAAATTTGATATCTCAGAGATTTGAGCTCCTGAAGTTCCAAAACCTTCATGAGCTAACTCCTTTTAGCACAGGGTTCCTAGACCTAGGTGACATGGACCTTCATATGACTCTTGGGTTATGAAATCTACTCTTAGTCGGGTTTTTGGTTAAGGACTTGGGCGTGAGTTCAAAGTCTCTTAGACTACTAGTCTGAAGGAAACGCCTCCCTAACTCACAGAACTTTAATCTATGAAACATGGCAAGGTAAACTCATGAGGTTACCGAAACGGTAATAGTGCCAAGAGGTTTTCTCCAACTCTGGAACTATGCTTTAAATCCCTAGGGAAACACCTTCAAGGAATTAAACTGGAGCGTATGGAAATCAAGCAGAAGCATAAGTTCTCAAGGGAACAAACACATACTCATAACTTAATATTTCAATATAGAAACCGTTTATAGACATATAAATACACGCATGCATCCATTATTTCCAATTCAAAGCACAAGGCATGAAAACACTTATCAGAACCATAAGGCATGATGTGAATGTTGAAAGGGGTATTTCCACCCAACCATATGCTCAATAACTCCTAATGGATTTACCACTGGCCACCCCCGAGCTTAGACCACGATGCTTTGAGTTTCAATCTCTTTCTTCCAGCTCAACAGAAGTTAGGGATGAAGGTTACTCTCCTTCTCCCAGTACAGAAATAGATAGGGACGAAGGTTATTCTTCTTCTCTCGACTCAGTCTCTATTTCATGTGATCATAACTCACTTTCCTCTTTCGGTCCTTCCTCGGACCTAAGAGCTTCGGCTCTCATCTCTGCACTCTTCACATATTTTCCTTCCTAACCCCCACGCTTTCCTTTCTTGCCTTTTCCAACAATATTGTGTGTGGCTTGAATTCCTAGTTTGTGGTCAGGTTTGGAAGCCTTACAGATGGGTGGTCTGCCCCATTCCCTCATTAACTCTTGAGGAGGTCTTCCCACCTACCAGCCTGACTGTAATTCATTCTTGGGTTAGAGGGTTGTTCTGATCTTGAGAAATTAAATCCAGCAAAGTACTGGTTCAGTGGAGGTTAACGCAACCATTCCTGGTCCCCTCCACCACCTTTTCCTAGCATTTGTGGTCTCTCTTAGCACATCCCCTTTCCAACAGTCATGCAACATGTATACATTTTCTATTAAAACAACATAATTTACATTCATCGACCTTTTATACAAAGTTCCATCAAATCAAACATTCGCACCTTTGAGTTTGTCATAGTTCCTTGGCCAATATAGTTATATTTACAAACTGGGGGAAATAGGGTGTTACATCCTAAGTAGTCTAGAAAAAAATGGATATCAAACCCATCAAAGAGGAAATGAATAAATTAATCAAGTTGGATCATGAAGGTAACAAAAGAGCCTTGAACCTCATAATTTTTAGTGTAAAAGAGAAAAAATACAAGGACATGCTAGAAATAGTAAAAGAAGAACTAAAAAATAATCCATGGGTCAACTTAGGCTCGCTTTAGTTCACTATGATGACTATGGTTGACGCTTCTAAGTATGTTGACTATTGTTTACCATGGTCATCTTGGTATACCATAGTTGACTTGGATCACCGAGGTTGAATTTTGTTGACTTTGATTACCTATGATTGACTTCACTAAGTTTGGTTGAGTTCGACTTAAGCTAACTATAGTTTATTGCGGTGGACTTGGTTATTTAGGATTGATATTGTTGAATTGGTTGGTTATGCTTAAATTTTTTAACTCCAATTGACCACGACTTAAAGCAATTAACTATAATTGGAATTGAATGACTTTAATATGTATTATTAAAAGGACTTAATAATTCATGATACACTACATACTCTCCACGACTCAAACTTTAGGCTCCATTTAAAACCATTGAACTTCCCCTAAATGACCCATTGTATCATTCATATATCATTCAAGACTCCAAAGGCTCATTATAATCATACAAAAATTAACCCTTTTGATTTTAATTGACTTTGATCGACCATGATTTAATGCTATTGACATAAGTTGAATTTGATATATCAAAGGACTCAATAATTCATGACACATTACACACTCTTCATTACTCAAAGACTTTAAAGCACAATAAAATCCATTGACCTTTCCTAAATAACCCATTATATCATTTACATGTTATTCATTACCCCAAATACTCACCATGACCAAAAAAAAAATCAACCATCATAATACCTTTCTTAACACAACACATGAATATATATAACAATTGAAATATATTGTGAGCTCATGTTCATCTCATAACTTAGAAGATATACCAAAGGGTATAAATCCAATCACATATGGCATACATATATAACACAACTTCTGTATAATATTTGAATCCTTAAAAATTACTTTGATGATAACTTATATAAAAAGTTTCAAGTATTAATATTTTGAATTAATCAAATATATAATTAAATTAAATAATATTTTGATAGCAAATAAATTACTAATTTATATTTATTAATTATATGGAAACAAAAAAAATTTGTTATTAGTAAATTGAATCAACTTTAAAACATCTTATAATTCAAAAAAACATCATCTTAACAAATTTGCAATGTTATCAAGATAACTATAAAAAAAAGTCCATTCAAAATATTACAACTTTAATTGAAAAGCTTCAAAAGTCCATTCAAAATATTACAGTGGGCCTAATGGTTAAGAACATGTGTTTCCTCATAAGAGGTCACAAGTTAAAATTCAGAGGAAGGTAGGGTATGTATACCTCCGTAGACATTACCAGTCAAAATCATTGGGTGGAGGGGGTCTCATACACCAATTTGGTGTCTGGCTTGGCCGTGACCTTAAAAATAAATTATTATTATTAATTATTATTATTATTATATAAATTATTGGATTTCATCTATCCAGTACATGGAAACATGTTATTAGTCTCTGTCGAAGGCATAGAGGGACTATAGCGATCGATAATTCATTGACTTCATATTAGTTTGTCCTTTGACCATAAATCTTTTCATAATATCTGTTGTTGGAACTAGGGAACTAAAAACATTGATTTTTATATAATAAAAAGTACCATATATGTCATGATCTAATTGGATAACAGATTGGAGGTCTTATTGTCTGCTTTATTATTCCCAATGTTTTATATGTTAGCATATCCAAAGTTTTTTACTATATATGATCTTTTTGAATCATATATTTTCTGATGCATTGCTTGAAGGCGGATTAATGTTAGTATTAGTTTGAATGTTTGTCTTAGAATTTTCTTCTAGCTAAATTTATCCCAATGTTTATTTCATAGTTTCCATATCCAAAGTCTTATCATGTACGGTGTTTTTCTTAATTTGTACTATTTGTATTGAAATGTTTAGATATTCAAAGTTTGTACTAATAGATTTGAGGTCTTATTTTATTATTAGTCCCTGCCGAATGCATAGAGGAACTATGTGTGATTTTTTCTTTATTGTTGCGTGCTTCGAGAGTATTTGTCATTGTTGTATATGTAAACATGTCTGCCACACTGCATTCTTTCATAAATGTTTGCACAGGGCGAAGCCCTTCGATGGTTCTAACAGTCTTAAGTGTTTACCTAACAGGTCTCACAGCCTTAAATGTTTATTGAACAGATGTGTTGCAATACAGTTTTGTTCCATTTTTTTATGGTGTTGTTTGCGATGAAATTGTGCAAAATTGGTCTCCATCGGCATCATTGGTTCATTGGTAGATGCTTGTTCATTGGTTCGTTCCATGCTTCTTGTTCTTGTTTGATTCAACTTTTCAAAGTTGAGGTCCTACAGTTGCAGTTGGACCTCTTCATGGTTGTTCACTGGTTTGTTGTTCTTCAACTTTGCAAGTTGTTGGACCTGTTGTTGCGGTTTGGAAGTTTTGGGTCTGAGATCTTGTCATCCCTCGCTGAAGGGTAAGTTTTTGTGCCATCGTTTCATTCCTATTCCTTTTTTTATACTTGGTGTTTTGCACCTTGTAGGCAACATTTTTCAATGGTAGGAGTTCCTGCCTCAAAATTCTATTGTAGAACATCTTTTTGTGTGGTCTTATTTTCTGTTCCTGGAAACCATGCATCTTCATATGTCGACTAACGCGTCCTGCATATTGTGCCATAGCTATTTCGAAAATTGCAATGCAAAGGGGTTTAGAAAAAGAATCCAGAGTTGTCACAAGGGGGAACCATCTGTCGGGGTGTAGTGGCAGGGAATGCTTTTATTTTGTTGGTCAAAAAACTACACCCACCTATTGCCTTTGTCCTGTCCTTTCTATTTTTTAGAACATATTCTGCCTCTGAGAAGCTTGTAGGATGCACACCATGAATAGGTTCAAATTGGTCTTTGTGCTCAACAAATTTATAGTGTTATTTATTTGCGTTGTTTCTTCTGTTTGGTTCACTATTCAGTGTAGGTTTGTTTTCTTTTCATATGCTGTGGTGACTAGGGGGGAATTGAATTTGACAAAAATAAGGTTTAAGGATACATACCGGGATTGGTACGCAGTTTCGTGCTTGTAGTTTTCTATTTGACTTTTTTTTTCGTTTTATACAAACTGAAAATAGCTAAGAAACAACTTGAAAATCATAGTTTAAGAGATGAAACAAGTAATAAATGTTGAGCCGTATGAAATAGATACACACTCCATTATACATGGCAACATTGACGAGGTGTTGCATAGCAATGGGCTTTTTAGATTGGATGCATTCTTGTATACTGTAGGAGATTTCCTTTTCGATGCATTTCAGGTTCTACCGCATTTCCATTATTATGTTATAAAAACAGGACCATAGAAAAATATAATAAATAAATGAGTAAACAAAACACAGAAGATACACAATACAAGAGAGACACAGATTTGCGTGGTTCACCCAATGTGGGCTACGTCCACCAGAGAAATTGTCAGGTCCTTCCTTTATTATTATCCAGTAAATGAAGGGATGCAACCTACAACAAAACCCGCTGTAACTTCCTCTTCTTTCTCTCACAGTCTCCTCTCTCAGAATACAATACTCGCCATCATACA
>SNQJ01S0142843.1:7131-18467 GCA_010110895.2 Picea sitchensis
AATTGGCCCAATAAGATGTCCTAGAACCCTCTCCAAACCTGGCTTGTAGAATAGCATAACGTCTTTGAGCACTTGTCTGGGAAAGGGGGTTTTTATGCACATGTTTGGGTAACTTGATTATTAGATGTGATTGACATTGCTATGATCCCTATGACTTATGAGCCCATGGAGGGCGTACTTGTTGTTGCTGCAGGACCACGCCCGACGAACAGGTAAATATGGGGAGATGATTATCTCAGACCTCCATAGAGATAAAATCCCACCAGATGGATGTTGAGACCCCATCCAGGGGAAGACATATACCAGAGGCTTGCATCGGAGAGAGAGGAGGACATTCCACCAGAGACAACTTGGCAGGCCTGGACCTAGGGGGGTCTTTCCTTTCCCCTTGAACGTTGGCCTTGGAAGGCTCATGACGTCACCTCTGTGACCCTTGACGTCACCTAATGTTAGATGGACATGATGGAGGCAGTCGTGTGCCAAGTGGCACGTGTGGCATGAAACAGAGGCCGTGGAAGGCCTAAAGTTTTTCTCTTGGAGGCCAACGTCTCACCTAGGAGGCCCAATGTCACCCTAGAAGGGAATGACGTCACCTCGTTTGTATGTTTTAGGGTTTAATTTGTCAAATTTATGTAAAAAACTGGATATTTGATGTAACTGGCCATGTCATCCTTTTTTACTTAATTTTGTAATTAAAGGTCATTTGTATTGTATAAATAAGGGATTAATCCCTTGTATTTTTCCATCATTCTTTCACTCACACAAGTGAGGTCTGAAATTTGGCCTCTTTAAGGCTTATTGGCTGAAATTAAGTGGTGCACAACTCTTGGAGGAGGCTTGTCTTGGTGTTTTTTGGCATTTTCTTGGTGGAAAGTCTTCAACTATGGTATTTGCTAGATTATTCTTGGTGAATGTAAGTGAAATTATGCAATTCTTCTTTCCTTTGAATGGTTATATCTTCACTTTACATTTACTAAGATCATGAAATTGCTAGTATAAGACCCTAGGAGATTAAGCACATGTTATTGTCCTTATCTCAATAGCTATCCACCTACTAGATTTTGCTAGAAAACCTATCCATCGAAGCATGTGCTAGAGCCCTACCATTGTAGCACTCTAACATCATTTGCTTCATCAAGCCTTTATTTATCTTAAGCTTGAGCTAAAGAAGAAGGAAAACCGCTAGGGCCTAGGGTTACCTACTTCCTAGTAGTCATTTTCATTCTAGGGTTTGGTGATTGAGGCCTTGGGTTACCAACATCTCAATCATTTTCCCTATTGTCTCTAGTTCACACATTATCATTTATTTCCTTCAAGATTTCTGTTGCAAAAAGTGACTCCATTAGCCCTAAAGACACTAGTTTATTCCTTGTACTTGATTGATTGATGAAAACAACCCCCAAACCCTTTACCTCAAGCTATTTACTAACTATTCCTAACCCTAGATTAGACTAATTTACTGACATACTTGTTGTTGTTACAAAAGTAAGCTACAACAATATTTTGCAACAGTTAAAGCTCCTAAAAGCAATTATTAAAGTTGATTTTTACATTGCCTTATTAGCTTCTGACAAGTGCTAGTATATTTCCATCATTAGGTTATTATTTTGGGTCATTTTGAAGCTTGTTTAAGGCATAACTTGTGAAGCTATCATCATATATTTATTGCTATTATAAATTTCTGTTTGCTTCATCTTATATCAACTTATTGCTTTCATTGAAAATTCCAAGGTTTTACGAAGCACTAACATCAATTGTTACTTGCAAAAATAGTGTTTTCTTGTTGTCTTGTTTTAGGCAGGTACACTTAAGCATATCTTTGCTTCATATTGTTAAACCTTTGGGACTTTCTGATCGGTGTGACTTGTGAGAGGGGACAACTTTTCTTGATACCTTTACCTTTGCCTTCTCAAACCCCTAGGTCACCGGGGACGTCTCCCCTAGGCTTTCATCCCTAAAGAGAAAGAGGTGTCTTATTTAGGTGACAATGATAGGACAACCTCTTGTTACGCCAATTTATCATCCACTTGCCTTTCCCTTTTGGACAAGTACAAATTGTACGATAACATGTAGTTTAGTCCATCTTCGGAGATAACCAATAATAACGTTTGCACTCTCTCAGGGATAAGTGTTTACAGTTTTTTGGTTTACTATCTCATTGAAATCATAGCTTAGTTCTTTGGTTAATGAAAATCACAAATTTTTGTTTACAATTACAATTGCACTGTCCTGTACAGATCGATTCAATCACTAATAGAAATAAATGAAGCCTTGAGGTAAAGAAATGTCCTATACCCTTTTTTGTGAGAGTTGATCCCAAGAGATTGGTAGTTGTCCTTTAAAGTTTTCATTGTTGTTTCAAATAAGTAGTTAATACTATACAATGCATGATAGCTGAGTCACATCTATGCATAAACAACTTGTCTGGATACAGGAAGTGCAGTACCACCATGTATTAGTCACATTGAAAGTATTAATTGTGTATTCAAGTGTTAAGACTTATTACTCATGATATTTACCTTTGAACTAAGAAATCCAACTTAAGATCAGTAGTTCAAGAATATGGATTCAATATCTTTATAAGTGACTGATTCAGAGGGATGCTTCATAGTAAAACTTGTGGCCTCATTTAGTACTCTATTTCATTTGTTTTTGGATAGTAGCTAGGATTATTTCTATCAAATCTAACCTCATATAACAGAGTATGAATACTTAGATTTGCAAGTGAAAGATTGCATCTTGAATCCTGGAAGGAGATTTGACAAAAGAATTATCTATTAGTTCTTGTTTTCAAGTTATTTACTAGCACTTGAGTATTTTTGTGTGCGAACACTTAAACATCCATTGATTGAGAATTAGGATGAGAGCATATCAGAGAACATGATCATGGATAGTTATTTAATTTATGCTCCTACTTGATGCCAATCTCGTGGACAAGGTGAAGTTGTTCAAAAGGTTTGCTTGGTAGTTTCTTAGTATTTTGATGAATGATTGGATTGAAGTGTGGTTCACTTGTCTCCTGAGAAGTTGGATTAGTTTGGAATTCAATCTTTTCCCTGCACATATTGTGTATACATCTCACAAGTTTACGAACCGGATTGACAAGTACATGGTGTATTAAAGTAACAATTAATTAACCCAACATGTACCAATTATTTATGGTACCTTTCTCCAACATAATCTTTTGTGTTTCCTTTTTCCAACAACTTTGGAATCATCTCAATTGAACATCCCAATCAAAAGTTATGATAATTTCAAGTTTACATTTCTTTTAAAACTTTGATTTGGAGTTTGTCTTGTTAGCTAACATTCCATCCAAGGTAACTCTAAAATTTTGGCACCTATAATTCTAAAATTTTGGCCTATTGTAGCATGATTTGTTTTCTTTCCAATGCCACATGTTTGGCACAATTGGAAGTACCATGAAAAAGTTATGGTAACCTTCCCAAAACTTGCGATTTTTGTCCCTTTTTGGATATCGAACTTGTATGGAATACCACGTGTCCAATTTTTCATATCTACTTCTAAAATTTTGACATAAAACACTATGGTTTGTACTCTTTCCAATGAAATCAGTTCCACTCAATTGGGAAGTCTTTAGAATTAGATATGACTATTTTACCCATAACATGTTTGAAACTAGTTAAAAACCCTAACTTCCATAACATATATCTTGAAAAGTATAGAGAATTAGATATAATTCTTTTACCATAGGTACTTCACTATGTCTCCTCCACACCTTGAAAATTTTGTTGTTTGAAAATTCCCCCAAAAAAAAGTAGAGCGAAAATGTCAAGATGACTTGTTTGATGGATCCAAACCTAAAGATTTTATGCTTCGTTACCAAATTTTCTATACCAAATACTTAAGATATCATAATATGACAAAGTACACACCTTGTACACTAAATGTAAGCATGGATAAAAACTCCAATATAAATAAGAGAGATGAGTTACACAATAACTCCTTCAATAATAGGAGAACCTCCTCCAAATACCCCAATACATTCATACATCCAAATCACATGTTCCCCTCAATAATGAGTACATGACATATATATACTTATTCACTCCTTGCAAATGTAGGCCTTTTATTAGGTAGACCCCTATTACATATACAATTACCCCATTACATATACATTTAACTCCATATATGCACCCATTGGGGTCATATTAGGATGGGACTTTGTTCCATTGTTATAGTATTTTACCTATTAATATCCATTCCAAAAGAAATATTTCAACGCATGGGTAAATTAAACTCAAAGAATATAATTGTTTAATGAAACAACATACGTATATTATCATTTGATGTATGCATATACATTTAACTCCATATATGCACCCCTTGGGGTCATATTAGGATGAGACTTTGTTCCATTGTTATATTATTGTACCGATTAATATCCATTCCAAAAGAAATATTTCAACGCATGGGTAAATTAAAGTCAAAGAATATAATTGTTTAATGAAACAACATATGTATATTATCATTTGATGTATGCATACCACATGAGTAGGAAATGTATGATTTAAAATTATACAACCGATACTTAAACTACCACATGAATGGGAAATGTATCATTTGAAATTATACAAATGATACTTAAATTTGCACTATTTACTTAAAAAAGACCTTCAAAACTTTGTTTTAAGTTAGAATTTTTCATTCTTCCGAAACTTTTTTTTTAAATGTAGACACATATTAATTGTGGTTTTGGTAAAATGCAAGGGAAAAAATGATAATATCAAATGATTTATTCTTCAGATTATTCATTCCATATCATTCCAAGTTCATCAATTTCTCCTTTACAGTTTGCAATAAGTCCAAGTTTTATTTATATTTTGATTATATGATTGAATGTATGCTACCTTTTCCCATGCATCTGAATAATTGTACATTGAATTTTGCAAGATCTTGATTTCGAGTTCCAATGCATATGATATTCCACTAGTACAAAAAATATGCAAACTATTATATGGAGTAAGATACTATAGATGGTAGACAAAAATGGAGAGCCACTTTACACCACCAACTGTAACATGCCATCTTCTAGTAACCATCATGAGCTAGTGGTACTTCACCACGAACTATATCTCTTTTATGATACCACAATAGTATGTGGCTATTCAAAATGTAAATGGTTGAAGGTGAGCCCTTGGCGAGTCACACTATCCCATTATATTAATGACTAGCTACCCAAAGTTGATAGTTTGATAACTCCCAGTACGGTCAAGGATCCAATAGGTGATAAAAAAATGACACATAGGAACATTCAATATGCTCATTTTTTGAAAATTTGGAATCCAATTCAATTATATTTCGTCCAAAATTAACCAACCTATCTCATTCTATTGAGTCAACCAAGAGTTCTAGTGAGCCAAAGTATGATATCAATACCACCCAAAACATTTTTGCTAGAAGATACAAAAATTTGTACAAGCTAAGAGCAAAATTGTAAGTACACGCCAAGGTTGATTCAATTGTTGGAGGGCAACGATAACTTATCTCTTCTTGTCCATCTGCAAAGTAAATACCAAACATGTTACAACCGTACTTCATATGGTGCTTGGTCATGTTCCTTGCCTATGCCCAACGCTGGGACCAAATTCTCCTTGTGTAGTAATAATTACATGATTGTCAAGTCTAAAATAGATGTTGCAAATCTTTGGATTGCTTGTATATTCTTTTAGATTATTTAAGCATTCTAACTTTCTTTCTCTCATTCTAATGATAAACTACATATCGCGGGTCTAAAACAATGACTACAAATATTCTAACATGGTGAATCCAAATGAAAGCTTAAAACAACAAAAATATTGGGTTGTTTATCCTTTCACATGTGTTCATTCCTCCCAAATAGTTAGTATCACTTATGCCATTTTGCGGTTCTCGTTAGAGTCAATTTCATTATTTGAATATTGTTAAATAGAAACATAACATTTCCATTATAGTATGTCCATGAATGGTTATGCTTCTGGAAACTTTAACATGAAGAACATGTTATATATTGATGGTCATACACACACTCATGGAAACATTGCAAAGTTCATAAAATAACTATAGGTGCTCATTGTTTAGGGAAAGGTTCAAGTTTGAGCAACACTCCAATGACAAATAGTTCTTTATGAAAAGAAAGACATCTAGATGTGTTATTGTGCATGCAATATGTAGTTTGTCTCCTAGTGACGAGTTGTTAATAAACGATAACTTGTATAGATCATGAATCATTTGTTAAAGGAAACATGCATTGGAATTACCTTTAKATGTTTCATTGGGGTGTAAGAAAAAAATAATTGAGTAATTGTACTTTTGAATTTTCATTGGGATTAATGTAAATTTATTCCTTAATTTGACATTTATTTTTGAATTTTCATTGGGATTAATGTAAATTTATTGCTTAATTTGACATTTATTTTATAAAGTGGTTGGTTGCATGTGTATTAGAAAAAAATTCCATGCTTTTAACAAAATGTTTGGTCTAATGTTTAAACAAACTAATTACATAATGTTTACTAATATCATCGATTTAACATTAAATATTTTTGTAGTTGGGATTTTGATGATGAGTGACCTATCTACCATCTACCATTGCATTCCACTATAACATCAACTTGAGATAAGTTTGGTAAATGAGCACATCTCAGAGAGGAAACATACCAAGCATGGTTGAATCAACCACCTATTCAATTCCCACTACATCACGAGTCATCAATTTAGAACATATACAATGTCGAGGATGAAGAAAATGATATAGAGGTTGGTATGGATGATTTCTTACAGGATTCCCATGCCATGAAGATAATTTTATTCAAGGAATTCCAACAAGATGAGCTAGGGGACGATGCTCATATCATTGATACCTTCTTGGAAAGTCTGAAATTTGCTTCCACCACCCCTTTGTTTGGCCATGGGTCAAGGTCCATCTAATTAGCGACAACAATGTTATCGTACAACTTGAAAGAAATGTATCGTATGCCATATGCGTGTTTCTTAGACTTCTCAAGCAATTAACCATTAAGTCTGCTATATTTTAATGAATCTTGTTACACAATCAATAATGAAAAGGCATTTTATGTTTGCTTCATGACAATGCAAATTTATATTACCCACTAATTGCAGGTTATTCAAAGATAAGATACTTCAAAGGATAATGTCCTCCCCAACATCTGTAAAGAGGCAAAGCAACTACTGAAAAGGTCAGGTGTTGAGGACATATCATATCACGCTTATCTAAATGATTGTATTCTATACAGAGGCAAATATGTGAACAAAAATATATGTCCAGAATATGGGCGACACGTACTAGAAATTTAAAAAAAAGGTAAGGCATATGATCCTCATCATAAGATATTGAGGTACATGCCTACAATCCGAAGGATTCAAAGGCTCTTTCATTACAAAGAATTAACCATGTGGTAGGGGAGACATGCCTCACATAGAAGTGATCTAGAAGTTATGTGGATTCTAGTGGATCCAATAGCCATGAAGCATATAGAGGATACATGGCCCAATAAATTCAAGGATGAATTATGAAGCCTTCAATTAAACATAGACACAAATGAAGTTAACCCTGATAGAAGACATGTGAAGAGAATGGATGTCTACCTCCAACCATTGATTGATGAGTTGAAGCAATTATGGGAAGGGATACAAGTATATGATGTATCAAGACTCATCTTAGCAGAGAGGTCATTTATATTGTATGGCATATGTACATACACCATGCATGATTATCCATTGGTAAGCATGTTGATTGATTTTTTTATTATATCCATAACGTTATTTGGCATACTTAATTTGGTGCAACTATCTTCTTTAGTGCTACCATGTTCCATATACAATACTATTGTAGGCCTTGTAACAAAATGGCATCATGGATGTAAATGTCGTGGACCATCTATAGAGGCTAGGTGGCCCAACACCACCTATGAAATCCACTGTACAATTGCTTGAGGGTATTCCTCCTAGAAGACCACCCTTATACAAGAAAATCTGCTTTCAATAGTAAACCAAAGAGAACCTAAAGACTTAAAATAATGACATAGATAAAATAGCTTAGGGCATATGATATTGAGAAGGAGAAGGAAATTATAAAATTGTTTGATGCAAATGGGGAACCTATGTTCAATGATCCTAAATTTTTTGACACCTATGTTGAGAAAATGCCCATTGGGATGGAAATAAAATCTATATTTTATGAGCTTCCATACTGGAAGCATATTAAGATTGTCGTAGTAGTTACCATGCACATATTAAAAAATGTTTCATCTTCTTTATGGAGGCACATATCATCGAAAAAAGTGACAATTGGGTGCTAGGAGATCTTATTTCTTCAAATTCTAATAAGAAACATTGGCAAAGAAAAGAAAATATAGGAGAGGTTTTGATCCCTCCTAATCTTTTAAAAAAGGTGATGTCCCATGGATTTTGAAGAAACATGATCTCTCTCTGGCAAAGGATGTTTTATTAAGTGTGAATATGTCTTCTTTATACGACTCAACTCTATGATGCTGCTTCACCATATCAAAACATTTGTTGGGGTTGAAATCACATGGCTATTTAAACCTTCTAAGGCTATGTATGTCAATTACATGTTTTTTTAGTGTAGGTTATAATATGCTATGCACTCATAGTTTTATGCCAATCAATTTTGAACATGTTTATTTAGTAGTGTCATTATCCTTTGCTCGTGCATGGTTGTGTAAACCATGACTTCGTCCAAGATTTGTGATGTGCCATATCTAAATTATTTGCATTTGTACATTGGATTACATCAATGGAGATTCACATGGCCAACATTCCACGGTGGCATCAAGATATAGTTGAGATTGTTTGTATGTTTGAGAAAGAATTGCCCATGAGTTTCATGGACTTACATGTTCATCTTCTAATTCACCTAGCTGATGAGATTGAATTAGCCGGGGTGTCTCTGCATTCTCTGCTCGGTAGAGAGGAGTGCTCTTCGGCCTTGGTGGGGATGGTTTGAATGTCCTGGAGTAGTAGCAGTCTAAAATCCAGGAAACATGGTGCTATAGTGTACATGGAGTGGAGGAACAATGGTGCATGAAGAGTAGGTTTCCCAACTTTTTTAATGCCGACGATCTTTGTATATTGGTTCGATAAGTTTCAAGTTATTCAACCGCATACTTGCTTTACTTATCCCATTACTTTTCCTGTATTAAGTTGTCAAGGAAATCCTTTCAATTTGATTTTCAATAGAGTTAGACTGGATTTAAATTATCTATTGGTGTTCCTGGGAACATGGGGGGGTTAGTTTTCAGTGGTAAGTTTTTAACACTGTGCAAGCATGTCATGTAGTCAATATGGGTGACATTGATGGCAGATAGGTAAATAAAATTATTCTTCGACACGAAGAGACACTCCAGGTGACCAACCAAAGCCTCCACAACATCAATGAGAAATTTCTAGAATTGGAACGAGTCTTAATTGGAAGTGTGACAAACATAATGGAAATGATCTAGGTTCAGATGTGGAGGATCGATGCCTTAGAGGCCGCATGTCAATAGCTTCACATTGCAGTCATGCCTCAACAATTGGATTCTCTTTCCAGGAAATCCAACAATCTCGACTCTGCTAATTCCTTTCATCCGGTCTCAAGAGAGGAAGAATCTAGGGGTCATCCACCCGATGCCATGGAAGTCTAAGAACATGGCCCTCTCTTCTCTATTGAAGGGAAGTCAGCTTAGGTTGGCAATTTAAACTAGTACTTAATGTATGTTTGTGTAATTTTTCTTCTTGACCAATTTGTGAAATTTGATGTCAAGAAGAATGTATGGAAGTCTAGCTTAGAACAAACAAATAATGCTTAGTTAGCTTGTACTCAAATCAAATATAAATGTCAAATATATATATCAAACATACATCGCAACAGTCAATGTACATGTCAACTACTACTAGCTAGGTCCACCACTAAAGCCATAGGAATCAATGCCTCTACCCAAAGAGCTAAAGGCATGATTAGTATATGTTAGATATAATGTAGAAAGTAGAGTTTGATATATCTTTCCACCAGGAACTATATCACCTAATGCAACCATAGCGTCTTTAGCATCAATAATGAGTGTAGTAGGTGTAACAGTTGGTTGTGTAGTTGGTGGCGTAAGTGGTGTTAATATTATGGTAGCTTTAGGAGGTATGAACCTCTATTATGACCTATGACGAGACTAGAATCCTCCAGAAGGAAGCAAAGAATTGAAGGAAACCCTAGACAAGTTGTCGGCTGGACAAATACATTTAAAATGAATTTATTGATACCCAGAAGGAGAAGTCAGCCCCAATTAGCCTGCCTAGTTCACTATAAATACAGGGCGTCGGTTCTCATTATTAATCATCTCAGCAGTTGCAGAGAGAGCTAAATCCGCGTAGGCAGCAACAGTTTGGTGCACAAGTTTCTGGGAGAGTTGGGAAAGTGGTGCGCTAGCTTCTGGGTGGGATCATCTGTTCAACTTAGTTTCTATTTTCTTGCTTGGTGCATTAGCCTCTCTTGGCTATTGAATTGCTAACATGATTTTCTTCTCGGTCAAGGTCAAGGTGCTCGAAGGGTGGCTTCAACCAGTGGTTGGGTGACGAGGGTATCGTGAATGGTAAAACGAGCACAATCTTCTATATTCTAACAGGTTATGGGCCCACACACCTTCAGTCAGCCTAAAACATTGGAAGGAAACATAGCCGCTAGACATTGAAGCTCGTTGAGGAACTGTCGCTAGGGTTACTAGCAGGAGCAACTTCCAAAGCACTACAACTAGGGTTACTAGCAAAAGCAGTTGCATAAACCCTAATTCTCAGATCCGACACCTTGTGATGGAGCATCTCACTCAAGGAGAAGATATTCAGATGCGCCCTAACTCAACGCACCTATTGGCTCTCTCAGAAGATAGAAATGACAAAGTTGAAGTTTTGGATAAGGCATGACCAGTTACCAGTCAACCGAAGACATGTGTGAAACAATCAGTCTCTTGCACTACTCAACACTTACCGGGACAATTGAAGATGATATGTGGATAATCGACAGTGGAGTTTCTAGGCACATGATGGGAGATCAAGCTAGACTTTCAAATCTAAATGAGAGAAAGACATCATACAAAGTGGAGCTTGGAGACAAAAACACTTACCCCGTCGAAGGATTTGGACAAGCCTTCGTCAAGTTGGAATTAGGTAATCATGTTCACTTAAGCAATGTTTTATATGTACCTGGTTTAGAAAAGAATCTTGTATCAATATCATGTTTAGAAGACAAAGGGAACATAATAGCCTTCATGGATGGAAAGGTGTTATCATGGCATAAGAATTCCAGTATAGAAGATGCTAGGGTT
>SNQJ01S0142844.1:6838-19316 GCA_010110895.2 Picea sitchensis
CTAGATTAATTCTACTAACCCTAGTGTTGTCATTATCTTTTGTGCCATAAACACTTATGTACAACATCTATTTGTCTTTAAGCAATTGAATGATTAGCTAAAGTGTTTCTTCAAGTATTGTTACATTAATGATCAATTGCCATTGTTTATTGTGAAGTGCCTTTAGCGTTCATTGAGAAGTAATATATATATTGTAATCATTGCTATCTTGTAGACATTGATTTACTTCATCAATTATTGCTCAATTACTTATTATTAGAAAGTCATTGATTATATGAAGTACTAACCAACAAGCAAGCTTGCAGATATAGTTTTATTGTTGCTTTGTCTCGGGTAGGTGATCTTATTGGTTATTACTTCCGGTTATCTTTGTTGGCAATAAACTAGACTTTCTGATCAGGTGGTGACTTGTGAGGGGGATTATTATCACTTAGCCTTGCTAAAACCTTTTTCCTTCTCAAAACCCCAGGTCATCGAGGATGTCTCCCCTGGGCCTTACCTCCCTAAATAGAAAGAACCTTCCCATTGGTTTAGTTACGCCAGTTTGACATCTTTTCATCCGTCTTTTATCCTAACTACAAATTGTACGATAACAAGCCACAAGCAAGTGTTCCTAAGACACCTCCTCCCCCTCCTAGATCAATTGTTCCTACAAATTTAGAACTAAATATTGACTTATGAGGGTAGTTGAATAATGCAAAAATGTTGGTCCCTGTAGCATAAATTATGAATATTCCATCTCAAAAGGGGAAAATACTCAAAGCTATAGATGATCCTCCTCAGAACACTATTGATAGGCCAACAACTGTAGCTTACCAGGATGCACCTATGATTTCAAAAAATTGAGATAGGGTGCAAAATTGGGATAGGGGAAATGAAAAGAATCAACCATTTTTCCTTTCTTTACTCATGAACAACCATCTCCTTCAATATTGCATGCTTGATTATGGAGCAAGTTCAAATGTTATGACTAAGAAAGTAATGGAACAATTAAATTTAAGGATTTCAAGTCCTTACCATAACATTTGTGCCATTATGCCATGGATAGTAAAACAATTGAGGTGCATGGTTTGATAAAAACGTTATTAGTACATTTGGCTGCCTTCCCTGATATTCAAATAGAAATGGACATAGTGGTGATTAATGTGCCTGATGTTTGGGGTATGTTTCTCTTAAGGAAAACAGAGAGTGATTGACACAGGGAGTTAAGGGCCAAGAAAGCCACCTATGCAATGTTGGGGTTGTAAAGGAGACCATAGGTTAAGAGATTGTCCTCAAAGAGGCAAAAAAGGTATGATTGTTTACAATGTACAATGAGATGAGACAGTAGAGGACATGGGCAGAAAAGTGTCAAGGATTTATGCAGCCCTGGACAACAAGCAAACAAAGTATCAGTCCCACATGATTGAAGTGAAATGTATGATCAACAACCAAACCCTTGCTATTTTAATTGATTCAGGAGTTAGCCATAGTTATATAGACCCTAAGATGGTGGAAAGTTTGCAATTGCCAAGAAGCAAGCATGGGAAATCCTGGTTGGTGCAACTCACTACAGGAGCCGAAAGAAAATTTAATGAGATGGTTAAGTCCTGCCTCATAGACATGAATGGACTAAATATCAGGGCAGATTTGAACATCTTACCCTTAGGTTCCTATGACTATTTAATTGGGATGGATCAGTTGGACCCACACCATGCTCTATTGGATTTTCATAACAAATCATTCACTTTCTTATATGAAGAAGGGAACCAAAGGAAAGTGCAGAGAATTCCTAGGGCAGTAACTGTTTGAGAAATTTCAGCATTACAGCTGAAGAAATGTTATAGAAGAGGATGTCAAATATTTGCAACTCATGTGGAGGAGACACCTAAGGACAAGGTACCAAATTTGGAGGATTATGCAGTCTTGAAAGAGTTTGAAGATGTATTCAAGGAAGTACCAGGACTACCCCAAGGAGAGACATTGATTTCTCTATAGATTTGATGCCTAGAGTAGCGCTAGTATCAAAGACTCCTTATAGAACGAGTACACCAGAATTGAAGGAGTTGCAAATGCAACTTGAAGAACTTCTGGAGAAGGGGTATATACGCCCAAGTGTATCACCTTGGGGTGCCCCAGTCTTGTTTGTGAAAAAGAAAGATGGAACGTTAAGATTGTGCATTGACTTTAGACAATTGAATAAA
Source organism: Picea sitchensis (assembly GCA_010110895.2). Lineage (NCBI taxonomy): Eukaryota > Viridiplantae > Streptophyta > Pinopsida > Pinales > Pinaceae > Picea > Picea sitchensis. The sequence goes on from SNQJ01S0142844.1 coordinate 9,022, forward strand.
GTGATTGTTAAGAACAAATATCCTCTACCAAAGATTGATGACCTCTTTGATCAATTGAAGGATGCAAAGATATTTTCAAAGATAGATCTCAGATCAGGATACCATCAGATAAGAATCAAAGAAGAGGATATCAACAAGACTACCTTCAGGACAAGGTATGGTCATTATGAGTTCACAGTGGTACCATTTGGATTATCAAATGCACCATCTATTTTCATGTGCTTAATGAATGGTATTTTCCGAGAGTATTTGGACAAGTTTGTCATTGTCTTTTTGGATGACATTCTTATATATTCCAAGTCAGAGGAAGAACATGAACATCATTTAGGATGATGTTGCAAGTATTAAGGGAACATCATTTGTATGCCAAATTGAGCAAGTGTTCATTTTATTAGAAACAAATTCATTATTTGGGGCATATCATCTCAAAAGATGGGATAGCAGTGGACCCTGAGAAGGTAGAAGCCATTAGAGAATGGTCAGCACCAAGGAATGTGACAGAGTTTAGATCTTTCATGGGCCTTGTAGGATACTACATGAGATTCATTGGAGGATTCTCAAAGATAGCACACCCAATCACTTCCTTGCAAAGGAAAGGTATGAAGTTTCAGTGGACGTCGGACTGTGAAAGGAGTTTCCAACATTTGAAACAATTATTGACAAGTTCTCCAATACTAAGGATTGTAGATCCAAATAAAGATTTCATTGCATACAAAAATGCATGTAATGAAGGACTGGGTGGAGTCCTCAATCAAAATGGATTCGTGATATGTTATGAATCAAGGAAGTTGAAAGAGCATGAAAGAAACTATGTCACTCATGATTTGGAGTTGGCAGCCATAGTGCATGCCCTAAGGAAATGGAGACACTATCTCATGGGAAAATGGTTTGAGTTAAGAACAAACCACAATGGTTTGAAATATTTATTTGATTAGCCAAATATAAATGCTAGGCAAAGCAGATGGTTAGAATTTCTAAGTGAATATAACTTTGATATAAAGCATATCAAAGGGAAAGAAAATAAAGTGGTTGATGCACTCAGTAGGAGGGTGCATGAGCTTCATGCTAAATTCGTCAACATGTATCAGACTGATGTTAAAAGAAAATTCTGGAGGCTGCAAATACAGATCTATAGTACAGAGAATTGATAGCAAAACTACAACAAGGTAAGACACCACAGAATATGGATATTTATAAGTTGGGAGTAGATGGAATACTGTTGCACCACAACAAATTTTTTGTACCAAATGTCTAGGACTTGAAATGTTTTGACCAACAATCATGCTTAATTTTAGACTTTTCCTGTCAATGCTTCATCGAAACTTCAACTAGCTTCAGCATACTGGTTAGTTGATTCTAGCATACAATGCCATTCTGAATCTCTAATGTCGTTATCACAACCAACTAGCCTTGATCTGATCCCCAGACTTCACATCTAGATTTTATTATGAAGTTTTAATATAGGACAGAAGGAGAACGACACAACATACATGGATCAAGAGAAAAGTATAATAGTTTCCATAGCTTAAACAAATTTTCGGAACAAAATGCTATAAACAATACTGACACTAAAGAGGACATACTAGATCAAAGTTCAAACGTAGAAGATAAACCTACATAAACATGCTCTTCCCTCCATGAGACATGCACAAACACAAAAGGTAAATAAGTTACTCACAATGCGAATGTAATTTTGAATATTGTAATGGACTTCCTTAAAGCAAGACTAAAATACCCACCTAATGATTCGACTTCACGTATGGTATGCAACTTCTTCTGAGTCAAGAGTTTCAAGTAACTTACAGAGTAACTGAGATCTATGCAAAGATAATTGCTTCGGCTAGGATGCCACCTCCAAATTGGTTGTCTGTGCATATATGAGATGAAATTAATCAGTCAAATCCACTTACTGCTCCCGCTATAGCCTCCATTTCAATATCAATATCTCTTCTTGTCAAAAACCATAATCACATATATATATATATATATATATAATCACATTGCATTGCAATACACAAGACAATACCAAGAGAGGAGTCCAGGACAATATAATCACATTGCATTGCATTGCATTGTTTTTCTCGGTGATCAATGCTCTATCCACGTAGGGTAGGAGGTAATATTGCCAACTCTATTCTCGTCCCTTAATGCGACTATTCCAATTCATGGATGATCTCTTCTCCATATGAATATGCACAAACGAATGTAATTTTCAATAACGTAATGGACTTCCTTTAAGAAAGACTAAAATACCTACCTAAGAAAATTCGACCTCGCAACCTATCTCTTGTAGCTAGCTCTGAATTAAGACTTTGAGCCAACAAGTGAACATGAGATATATGCAAAGCTCATTACCGCAGCTTGGATGGCAGGGGTGACACTTCTTTAAAGATAGTAGGCCAAAAATAACCAGCTCGCAAGATTTTTTAGGTTGTCGCAAGCCCGGATAAGTGACCACCACAAGCCCCTTTGTGGCAATTGTTTAGGACTGACTCGGACTCTTTGTGAGTTAAACAATGATGTAATATATCATCTATCCCTCGACGATATCACCGATGATGGTATACTTCTTAGCTTGGTATATAATACGTCGTCGGTCATCTCACGAAAGATGTTGTGCGAACTTCAAAGTTTGAAGATAGAGAACAATGTCTCCATACCAAGAGTCAGACGATGAGACAATGTAAATGTGCTCGTCTGCAAATGAATCAACATGGATAACATCCTCATCTAATCATGGAAAATCAGATATTAACTCTGCGAAGACCAGTGATTTCTTGGACTTTTCCGAAGCGAAGTCGAGATCAAACTCTTGTAAAATGACAATCCATTTATTATTTTCCCTCCTATTATACATCTAGTAAGGATGTATTGAAACGGATTGACATCAACAACCACGGTAGTCTTGCAAAGTAATATATAGTTACATAAACGTTGGACTACGTGAATGATAGCCAAAGCTAGTTTTTCAACGTGAGAGTAATTAAGCTCAGTACCGACTAAGTTTTGACTAAGATGTAGATGACATGCTCATGAAGCTCATCATCCTCCTGAACTAGAACCATACCAATCATTTCTTTAGACGCGACAATGTAAAGTAAGTAATCTCTATTGTAATCATGAGATTTCAGTAGAGGGGCCGATACAAAGGCTTTCCTCAAAGTCTCAAAAGACTCCTGGGCTCTCTCATCCCAGATAAAAGGGGTGTCTTTCTTTAAAAGGCGCATGAAACCCTTAGTGATATTGGCGCAATTCACTATAAACCGACGTAGAAAGTTAGCTTTCCCCTGTAAACTTGAAGTTGTCTAATCATGCGCGAAAGAGGCAATTGAAGTATTGCCTCAACCTTAAGAGGAACTACCATGATCATGGTCTCGTAGACTAAAAATCCTAAAAGACGACCAGACTTAACACAAAAGATGCATTTGTGAGGGTTCAACCAGATTCTATAGTAATGACATCTTTCAAAAACAAGCCGAAGGTGTATAATATGATCCACTCTCTTGCAGGAGTGAGGAGCGAGATCATCAAGGTAGGCTTCATATTGTGCTTAAGATCGTGAAAATTGAAAGTGATGGCACGTTGGAAGGTTGCTCTGGCGTTTTTAAGGCCAAAAGGCATTTTCCGGTATGCAAAAGTAACCCAAGGACATATAAATGTCATCTTGTGTGGTTCCTTAGGATTGATTTGGATTTGGTTATACCCTGAAAATTCATCCATAAAAGAGAATATCTCGCTTCCCGCACACTCATCGAGAATATGATCAATGAAAGGTGTGGGGAAGTTATCTTTAGGAAAATCCTTGTTCAGTTCATGAAAGTCCATGCATACACGGATGGTTCCTTGCTTTTTATTCACAAGAACGAGGTTAGATACCCATTCAGTCAAAGGAACCGGGTAGATGAAGCCAACATTAAACAACTTCTCCAATTCTGCTTTAATAGCAGGGGCCTTCCTAGGATTCACAGCTCTAAGACGTTGTCGAACAGGTTTAGCATATGGATAATTTATAATATCATGTTCGACAACACAAGGGTCCAACCCTGGCATCTCTTCATATGACCAACAAAATACATCTCGAAATTCTTTGAAGAGTTCTGTATAGATCATAATTTCTTCTGACGAACAATCCACACCTATATTTACGTTTTTGACTTTGCCAGGGGTACAAGAGATATCTATCGAGACGGTAGGAGAAATACTTGCCATGTTTCCTTCGGCATAAATTCTGTGCGTATCAAGTGGAACCATGGCGTGACCAACTATCTCACTCAAAGTAGACCGAAAATCATCTTGCTCGATTCTTTCAAGACTTGGGAGAAAATAAGATCGATGATGCATATCATTCCAAGGTCTATCGGAACCATTCATGGCTTCGAGGATGGCTTCGTTTGAAGGCCAAGTCTCATCTAGGCAATCATGCGAACAAGACAATGATGTGGCCCATACATGCCTAAGAACAGGATCTTCCTTGTCTGTCGGCGAGGTGACAGGATCGGGATCGACGAAAGAGTAAAGAATAGCTTGATACGCAATCTTTGCTGCCGATAGTGGCATGGCCATGCTAGCATGCGAATGACCTTCACATGACGAAGTCAAGGAAGGTAGGGTCCATGGATCACTAAAATAAGAAGTGCGGAAAGGAATGGACCTCCTTATCGAAACAGACCTACTAGACATGGCGTAAACGTGGTGATTCGGTGTCGAGAAGTCGAAAGTACCCATAAGGGAAGAATACATTCTGACACCGATATTCTCAGTTGTCGGCTGAGAATCGAGCACAGGGATCAACGGTCTGACAGATGCATTAGGACTAGAGTACGCAAAGGAGAGTAGGTCAACCATCACAATCTTCCCTTGATGAGGAAAGCAAAGTGTACGGAAGAGGGACAATACGACAACGACCATAACATAGGTCCACTTGCGTCCTAGTAACAGGTTATAATCAAGAGGCGCATCAACTACCTCTATCTCCACCTCTACTATATTCCCACCTAACTGGACCGGAAAGGCAGGGAGATTATCATGAGGGAAAAAGGAATGACCGTCGAATGTAGTGAGCATGTTCGATGACTTGGAAAGGGTTGCAGAACCCAGAGATTTCCAATAGACCAGGGACATCACGCAGGTGGCATCACCTTCATCAACAACCACACATTTGATGGTATACTTGGAATACTCCACATGGATTTGGAAGGGTAAGCGAGGCTTAACATCCGTGACATCAAACTTGATTAATTTTGAGCCACTGGGTTCTAGAGCTCCTAAGGCAGAGAGTAAGGAATTCCTCTATGAAGGACACGTCTAGAGTACCTCCAAAGCCGACATCGCACAAGGGGTTTGGCCCATATCTTCAACAATAGAGTAGTTATGGGTGGCTCTAGCGTTAGGATTGTGGGTAGAGCACTTAAGTACTCCTTTCGGAATACGAGGCGATGGCTCTAGTTTCTCAATCTGTAAGTTTGTCTCCAGAGGAGGAGGGTGAGTTTCTAGACCAGAGTTAGCTTGCAAAGAGCTATAATCTCGAGATTGAGTGGCTACATCGATTTTTGCATCAACCATATTGATACATACACGGTCGCCATCTTGGGACAGTGGGTTTTGACTCCCACCGATCGCATTTCCGTCGTTCGAAGAGCTCGAGGCTAAGTGTTGGTTATGTGGGAATGGATTCGTCAGCACAGTGGGCGGTAGATTCAAAAGCCTCACAGCCTCGGCGAGTTTGGGGCATAAATGCGTAAGGTGGTCATTAGTACAAATTTTACAAGGAAACTTCACCTTGCGTTTCTCTTTCTTTCCCTCTCCAACATTATCATTCGGTTTCGCATTATTATCCTTGTCCTTGAGTTTATTACCATTTTTCCCACCCTTATCATTATTTCGACCTTTCCTTTTATTCCCACCTAGTTGTTGGTCACCATTTGGGTTTTTCGACGATTGCACGGAATGTACATCCGTCCACTGAGTGGGGTTGGAAGACACAGACGAAGCTAGTCCTCCAGCAGACTGGTTTCGAGACAAAGTCTTCAAGTGGCTCATCACCGAGTCTGTGGATTTTACATTGGCGGGTCGTAACTTGACTGCGGTGCTTCTGGAAGAAGGTGATATAACATCCCAGACTGAGCATATATCAAGTCTAACTGTTGGGCTCTAAAGATAGCTTCTTCTTCGGTGGTGATCCCGAAAGTAGCAACATCCTTTGAGATAGGAGGGTGCAAAGACTGAAGGAACCATCCTAAAAGAAAGGCGTCTTAATCAACCTCTTTCATCTATGCCACTCCTGGATATGATCCGAGATATGAGTGGCGGTGTCCTGGCATAAAGTAGACAAAAGTTCGAGGCCAACATCATAATGGATGGATAACTGAAAGTGGTTAAGAAAGACCATCACCAACTAATTAAATGACCCATATGTCCCTCTAGGTAGCTCAATATACCACTGCATCGCAACTCCAATGAGAGTGCGTTGAAACAATCATAATCTAATAGAATCGTCCTTAAGAGAATTCGATGAGCACCAAAGGTGAAAGGTAGTGACGTGATCACCAAGGTCCTCTCCATTCTTGCCTTCAAAATTTTGGATGTCCGAAGGAAGCTTGGTGGGGATGGGGGGCATCTGGGATCATGACTCACCAGGTCGTTCATTAACTTGGCCAAATTTGGTAGATTAAGTGTGGCCAGAAAAGGGAGACAAGGTTGTGACATCTAGCCCCAGCCTCCCACGAAAGATTGTGTGTGTGGAACTACAATCCATCTAGGATTTAGGTAAGAACCATAGCCCTGTCTAGAATTATAAGGCCCTCCTTTGGGCGGATTCATATAAAGTGGGTTGGGCATCATTCCAGCAGGAATATTCTGTTGAGAAATATAAAAATTGCCCCTAGCGGAGCAAGATCCGGGTTGGGGTTATGAAAATTGCCTCCAACCGGATTGGATCTGGGTTAGGGGTTGCCCAAAGAGTAATATTGACCTCCTCCGAGAAGGAACCCGGAGGATTAAAGTGGATTTTTCATGCCAAAAGTATTGGTCGGAATCAGCACCGACGAGGTAGGGAAATAGGACGGAACTTGTCCGCTAAGTTGGTTGTTCCACCCATCTGTAAAAGGATTAGAATCGAGGTTAAGAGCACGGATACTTCCTATATTAGGGTTTGTCTGAGGGATATGAGAACCGCCAAACATAAATGGAGTGTAAGGAGGTGTAGTGCCCCCAAGTCCAATGCTAGCGTTATGGCCAACATCTGGGATGGCATTCGAAAACTGTGAAGTGAAATTAGGCATACCATAGGAAAATGGACTAGAATCCATAGGGATGGACTAAACATTGTAACCCGACGAATGACCAAGACCCCCAAAAGGGTTCGAAGCAAGAGATGAAGCATTAACTACAGGTCGGGCCATAGTACCAGTATATGCCTCTGGCACTGCAACTGTGGTGGTTACAGGAATCAAAGGGATGCCATTAACTATATTGGGTATGGGAGTCGAAGAACTCCCCGTGTTCTAGAGACTAGATTTAGTGCTCATCCTTGTGGAACCACAAGTCTGAAAAGTGGATGTGTGTGTACCACGCCTAATAACTCTATGCCTTTTAGAAGGCAAGAACTCGAAATCCAGTGGTAATTGTAACAACCGATGGGACTGACGGAGATGTTGGTCCGACTCCACAACGACTTATGACTCTACAAAATAAAAATATCCTAAGGCCAACTAGTAGTTAAAGAGCATACCAAAATTCAAACGACCAATATGCATGCAAACGAGCTAAAGTGGCTGAGTGGCCTCCCTCGCTAAAGAAGGTATGTCTCGTCCAAGAGGGACCTGAGACTCCCCGCTAAAGTTTGGAGGTAACAGAATCAGTTATAGGGGCCCTCGTGGGCTTAACAACCAGTCGGTCAGATCCCCCCGAAGAGGTAATCTTCCATAAAGGAAGTGTGATGTCCGACCCCTATCTGACCCAGGGTACAAGCAGAATAATCCATGCAAGTAACCTATGAGATACCTAAGTCAAGCAACTAATAAACCATTGTATAACCGATGCACAGGCGAGCAGTCGCAAGTCTGGATTACCGTATGGGCAGGGTAGCAAAGCCCGAAACCTTGAAAGGACCGCCTCTCACAAAGGTATGGGTACTAGCAAGATCCCCAAATACGAATAAATCCACAGAAATATCTCTAATGCTAGGCGAGTATCCGGGGGTTATCCCTTCAACTAACTTCGCGTGACCTCGTGATTAACTCCGGTGTGAGCGGAGTCTCCTGATCTTACCAATTATACAATGGACTTCTCAACTCCCTGTCTCAGACACATATGTTGATTTAATTGCCTTGGAGAAGTTTACTCACAAAATCCTATCCCAAGGCACTAAATCCTAAACTATTTTGTGCACCCTAAAAATAAAATTGTGACTAATCAATTTTAGTTTAAAGCGTAAATTATATTGGTCGTGATTACTCAAAAAGGGCATGGAAGTGAAACTCATGATATTATGACTCTGCAAGAAAATAAATATAACTATAAAGCAATGTCTAATTTTAACTTTTCAATGAATGATATGCATATAAAAGCAGTGCAATTTTCAATTTCAACTCTGCAATTCAGAAGTAAAATGCAATCTTCCACTAAATGCACTAAGCTAATCATAAAGATTCAAAAGACAAAAAATGTCAAGCAATGTAAAATGCCTATTTTTTGTACTTTCAATATATTAAAGATAAAATGCATGGACTGAAAAGAAACCTGATATATATTTATTCAGTCATAGAGTTAAACTTAAGGAATATTTATTCATTCATAAAGTTAAACCTAAGGAATATTTATTCATTCATAGAGCTAAACCTACATAAGAGGAATTGGAAAGGTATTGCAAGGCACCTGTTGATGAGCTTCCGTCTTCACCATAAAACTGTCTCTGAGCTTCCCTCTTCACCATAAAATTGTCTCTGTATTCGCAAGAAGTTGGAAACAACACAAAAAAACAAAGAGGCGTCCGTTTCATTTCAAGCCCGAAAATTCTTTTGAATTAATTCATCAAGTTGGTACTAAAAATGAACAAACATATAAATAAGAATCACACTTACTTCAGGGGAATACGATAATCGCATCAACGACTTATTGTGGTTGTCTGCACTGCACATTTATTGTGGTTGTCTGCACTGCAAATGTATTCAACAACACATTTGCACTGCACATTTATAGAAACATAAAACATTTGCTGACAATGCATTATATGGGCTATGAAGTTAAATGCATGGACCTGAGAGAATTATAGCTCTGCAATAGATTCAACTGAAATGAAATTTATACCTGATGCACACTCAGTGATCAGCGATTCAGCACCTCCTTCACAGAAAATGGTCCTTCAGATACTTCATCGAGCCTTGATATGATCCCCAGACTTCGCATCTAGATTTTATTATGAAGTTTTAATACAGGACAGAATGAGAACGACAGAGTACACATGGATCAAGAGAAAAGTATAACAGTTTCAGCTTAAACAAATTTTCTATGAACAATACTTACACTAAAGAGGAGATACTAGATCAAAGTTCAAACATAGAAGATAAACCTACAGAAGCATGCTCTTCCCTCCATGAGACATGCACAAACACAAAAGGTAAATAAGTTACTCACAATGCGAATGCAATTTTGAATATTGTAATGGACTTCCTTAAAGCAAGACTAAAATACCCACCTAATGATTCGACTTCACAGGTTATGGTATGCAACTTCTTCTGAGTCAAGAGTTTCAGCCAACTTACAGAGTAACTATGAGATCTATGCAAAGATAATTGCTTCAGCTAGGTTGCCACCTTCAAATTGGTTGTCTGTGCATATATGAGATGGAATTGATCAGTCAAATCCACTTACTGCTGCTGAAGCCTCCATTTCAATCTCAATATCTCTTCTTGTCAAAAAAACCCAAAGGAAAAAGAAAAGTAAGCGTTAAACATTATCAATCAAATCAGATCAAATAATATATATATAATCACATTGCATTGCAATACACAAAACAATACCAAGAAAGGAGTCCAAGACAATATAATCACATTGCATTGCATTGTATTGTTTTTCTCGGTGATCACTACTCTGTCCACGTAGGGTAGGAGGTAATACTGCCAACTCTATTCTCGTCCCTTAATGGGACTATTCCAACTCATGGATGATCTCTTCTCCATATGAATATGGACAAACGAATGTAATTTCCAATAACGTAATGGACTTCCTTTAAGCAAGACTAAAATACCTACCTAAGAAAATTCGACCTCACAACCAATCTCTTGTAGCTGGCTCTG
>SNQJ01S0142844.1:19326-29459 GCA_010110895.2 Picea sitchensis
ATATTCAACAACACATTTGCACTGCACATTTATAGAAACATAAAACATCTGCTGACAGGGCTTCCGCCGTATTAGATGGGCTATGAAATTAGACTCTGTACTCGCAAGAAGCTAGAAATAACAAACAAAAACAACTGTATTAGATGGGCTATGAAATTAAATGCATGGACCTGAGAAACTCTGTACTTGCAAGAAGCTAGAAATAACAAACAGAAACAAAGAGGCGTTCGTTTCATTTCGAGCCTGATAAAAAAATTTGAATTAATTCATCAATCTGGTACTGGAAACAAACAAACATGTAAATTAACCATCACACTTACTTCAGGGGATACGATAATCACATCGGCGACTTATTGTGGTTGTCTGCACTGCAGATGTATTCAACAACACATTTATAGAAACATAAAACATTTGCTGACAATGCATTAGATGGGCTATGAAGTTAAATGCATGGACCTGAGAGATTTCTATCTCTGCAATAGATTCAACTGAAATGAAATTTATACCTCTCCTCCCCTCCTCTCTGTGTGAGAGATGATCAGCCATAGAGTTTGAAAAGTGTTGTGCCTGATTCATCCGTGGATGCTCTGCTCTCTGTCCACTTAGACCATAATGTAGGGACAATGCATCTATTTTTCCTCAAAATAATTTTCATCCTCCATCTCATGCCCATTTTCTCAAGCTACAGCAACACAAAACACAAAAATGAAATACCCAACCCAGAATTAATGTAGTTTTCATGGGTGTAATAATGTGAAAGACCCTGCCAGGACTGATGGTTAGAGAATTAGACCCGGAGACTGCTATGCAGCTACCATATGAGAAAAACTCACAGCCTCTTCTCAATCTCGCTGCCTGTCAAAAATGCAAAGAAAAAAGGGAAATAAAATATTAAACACAAAACACAAATATGAAATACCCAACACAGAATTAATGTAATAATGTAAGAACCCAATACGAACGAAGATCGAAACAACACTGCGCAGCCCTTCCCAGAGTAATCACTCGAATCACAGCACCGTGTCATCATCGAATCAGGGTCAATCGGAAAAGACCCAACACAACTAAACTCCTCCCTCTATACAGCCCGCTCCTCTCGATCTTTTTGCGTTTCTGAACGGTCATTGGTTTTCGATCTTTTTGCTTTTTCTAAACGGTCATTGCTGATCTTTCTATTCATAATTCAATGTTCACGAATCGAGTTAGTTAGTCTTTCTATTCATAATTCAATGTTCACGAATCAAGTTAGTTAGACATGAGTTCGACTACATCCTATAATGTATTTAATATTTTTTTTAATGATGTTTATGTTAATTATTAAATATGGTACGAGTATGTTAGTTTTGTAGTAGGTAGACCTTATAAGTTAGAAATTTGATTTAAAATAGTAAATTAATGTAATAAAATACCCACCCACCTAAGTTCAATCGGCAAAGACCTCGCCAGGACTGATGGTTAGAGAGTTAAACCTGGGTACTATGCTATGCAGCTTCCATATGAATGCGTCCATATGCAACAATAAGTTTTAGAATGGAGGATTTCTCGTTGAATATGGATGTGTTCTAGACCAACCACACATCCCAATTTATTAGCAGAGGAAGATATTTTATTTTAGATTTTTGGGATCATGTAGGCACTGTCTCCAAGCCTCTTCAATGTTTTGTCCTTGCCAAATACAGTCTTGTCAAAGAGATCTTGGACATTCAAACCATGTATGATGTACAAAGGGACAACAGAGGAAGAGGTGAATCCTAGATTCCTTAATGGCCTTGCATAGTGGACACCAACCTGGGCCTTCCAACCCTATGTGCTTCATTCTATCCCAAGTAGGCACTTTATTTTTTATCAAGCACCACAAGAAAATACAAGATTTTAAGGGGCACTTTATTTTCCATATCCCTTTCCACCACCAAGAAGGTTCCCGGTGGGGAATGTCAATGTTTATTTGTATGTAACTTGCTTTTGGCGTATAAATCCCATGTATATTGTGTGTCCATACTAGTTCATCCTTCCTATCTGATAACTGAATGTGCCTTGCTTTGAGAGCTATGATGTAGTCATTCCATCCCGTTGCATATTCTTCACCCAGACCTAGTTGCAAAGAACCCTTCCATTCTTGACCCCACACCATGTTTCTATTCCTGTCAACTATCTGGGCCAGGTGAAAAAGACCCTGATCATGGAGGATATCAATTACTGGCTGGGGAAGAAGATAATCTATGTCACTGCCCGACCATGGATCCTGCCCAATTCTGAATTTTGTACCTTTTCCCACCCTCTAGGCCTGTCCTTTCCCAACCAATGAAAAAGACTTTACGAGGGATTTCCATATTATGGTGCAATTTAGGGCATCCTTTATGGTTCTTCTAATCCACTCCTCCACAAAGTTCAAGCAGATGTATTTTGGGTGACCACTTTAATCCAGAGACTTGTTGTGGTGATCAATCTCCATCCTACTTTGGCTGCTAGGGCTTTTGAGAAGCAGTGAATATGTTTTAGCCCCCATCCCCCAAATAACTTTGGAGTTTCCAATGTTTCCAATTTGATCCAAGGCATAACAAAATGTTCCTTTTCAATCGCCCATAAGAATTTGAAGCATATTCTCCTAATTCTCTCCAATGTTCCTTTTAGGACCCATGTTAGAGAGATCCAGTATACTGGAATATCTTCCCACACTAACTTGACTAAAACTAGTCTCCTTTCTCTGGATAGCTAAAGGAAACTCCATGACTTTAGTCTCCTTTCTACCTTAGCTACTAGCCAAACCCAATCCTCCTTTTTTTAGTTGTTGGGTTTTAGGTGAAATCCAAGATACTTTAATCCTTCATCAAAAGGATTTGTCTCATAAGTAAAAAATTCCTTATAGACACCTAACTCCTCTTCTTCCATGAGATGTGTAGACAAGGTGTATTTTTGGACATTTATTTGCATACYTGTAGCAAGACCAGATAGATCCTATATTGAACTTAGCTTCTCTGCATCACCCCTCGGGCCAYTGCAAATATTAGGATGTCGTCCACAAAAATAAGGTGTGAAATCCTTAAGGTGGGAGATAAGGAGACACCAAGGAACTCACCTCTAGATTTTGCTGCACCTATAGCCCTACTGAGCCCTTCCACCACTAACAAGAAAAGGAGTGGGGGCAAGGGACAACGTTGCCTTAATCCTCTTTCAAATGAGAAGAAATTCGAGGTAGATCCATTTATTAGGAAAAGAAAAGACATTGTCGAAATGCATCTCATGATCCAATCTGTAAAGGGAATTTCCAACCCCAAATGAGTTAGTAACTTCCTCAAATATAGCCATCTAACTTTTTTGTATTCTTTTGAGAGGTCTATATTGAGTACTTCCCCTTTTAACTTCTAGTTTTTAATACTATGTAAGGCCTCTTGAGCTACTCCAATTGCTTCATGGATCTGTCTACCTTCCAAAAAACCAAACTATTCCCATGAAATGGATTTTGAGAGATATACTTTTAGTCTTATACTAGTGATTTTAGCTATTACCTTTTAAATAAAGTTGCATAAGGAGATAGGTTTGAGGTCTTCCAGGGGTTATCGATCATACTTTTTGGGGATAAGAGAAATGAAGGTTGCATTTAGCGGAGCATGGATATAACCATTTCTTTGAGATTCCTCTACTACCTTTAGAATGTCATTTCCAATGAGGTCAAAAAGACCCACAAAGAAGTCCATTGACCACCCATCCATTCCTGGAATCTTGTCTTTTTGGAAACTATGAAGTACCTCTTTAACTTCCTCTTCTAGAACTTCTTCCATAAGTGTCCTGTTATCTTCATCTTCCACAAACCTTGGGAACATGAGGGCCATATGCACAATAACATCTATTGTAACTCTTCCTTCAGCTATGAATAAATATTTAAAATGTTGAGGTCCCAGCTATGCCAGATCTTCAAAAGAAGTAAACTATCTGCCAAAGGAATCCTTAAGGCTCCAGATAGTATTTTCCATCTTCCTCCCTTTGCATAAGCCCGAAAGAATTTAGTGTTCTTGTCCCCATTTTGTAGCCAAAGTTCTTTTCTCTTTAACCTCCACTCTACTTCTTTTGCTTCTAGGAGTTGTCTTCTTTTATTTTCTAGTGTTAATAACACCTCTTTGGCTTCAAGGAATGAAAAACGTCCACCCTCTATATCATATATTATTTGTAGAAATTGAATGACAATGAATTAAAAAAGCCTTTATAATGCAACTAATACCCTCTAATGACATTGTTGCAAAGGTTCAAATACAATATGTGTTACCCTATGGAAAATTTGAATACTTGCTAATAAAAAATTATTCAAACCTTCAACATACTAAGTTTTGACACTAGTATGGAACTCTACCCTAGGCAAGAAAGGTACACCTAGCAAACCCCCTTTTATTTTAACAATATAACCCAATGCCTTTGTTCAAATAAACACTTTGTATCTCCCCTTTTCTTTTTATAATGCTCCTATTTCCCTTTGATAAAATGTTGAAAACTTTAAGGAGACCCCTATGAAAAAGTTTCATTTAAGAAGGATTTTGAAGATGGATGCTTCATTAAATTAATTTAATGATAGAAGTATTTAAGAAATAAAAAATAGAAAATGAATAAACATTAAAAGATTAGTCAAAGTACAAAAGAAGAGAATAGAACGAAAACACTTAGAGGGTAAGGGGTAAATATGCACATTTATAGCATATGTATGGTAGTGGGGGCTCAAAATGTGCATGGTAGTGGGGGCTCAAAATGTGCATTAGGCCCTACGTCACATTTTCAGCCCCCATCCTCATGTTCACCCCTCATCTAAAGAAAATCAAATATCATGAACCAAGGGAATATATGAATTGATGAAGAGAATTGAGGAAATAATTGTATCATAAAGTAAACTAAAGATCTTGAGGTCAAAGATGGTTAATTCTATGCCAACTATTTTAGTAGGGTTTTAGAAGACAATCTAAGGGAAATTGGTTTGTGATGAACCATCTAAATAATGAAAAAATATTCTTCATCACTACGCCATGAATGTAGGAGATGAAGTTGATAATTTGAGAAAAATGTATAACAACTATGAAAAGTATTCAGAGAGAAAGAAAAAATTGTGTTACTTAGCAAAAAATTGAACACAAAGTGGTGTTGTGATTAACAAACTTAAGAATTATGGCCCATTCACAATAATGGTAGGTAGAATTTGATGGACATAGTTAATGAAACTCAAATTTTGTTACAATGTTTGTAGAAAGTAGAAATTTTTAAAAATGGTAAATTATAAGCAAACATCAACATTAATACCAATGTCAAACTAACTTAAGAAGATGATGAAAATTGGGATGTGTCCCAAGAATTTGGACAAATGACCATTGAATGGAGTATAACATATTATACATCATCCTAAGAGGGAATGTAAATCCCACCCTTTGTTCAAATATCAATCCATGTTGTCAATTTCATTTCATAGCTCGTCCAGAACCAAAATGCATTGCCTTTTATTGGAAGAGATGGATGTGTTTCCTTTAAAGTATGCTTTACTTCACTTTTTTTTAAGAGATAGAAGAATTTTCATTTAAAGAAATGTAATGGAATAATATTCCATTCTTAAGAGATATATTAGTATTATAAAGAAGATCCTTGAAGAAGAATTTTGGAAGGAGATTGAGGACAATTTATAGTAAAAGTTTGGATACAACAATTATACATAAGGATACGAGCAAATCTCTTTCAAAGCTTAGAGGCATGCAATAGGAATAAGTTCCACCTCAACATGATTTACATACCTTACAACGAAAGTCATATTTTGGGAAGTGAGATGACTCACATTCAATGAATGTTGAAAGATATTACTTTCGGGATTGAACAACGACAATAGAGGATGTTCATTTTGATACTCAAGTTCAAGTCTTCTTACACTTTGTTATACTAAATGTTGAAGGATATGATATTTTGAATTGAACATAGACAATGCACGATGTTCATTTTGATACATAGGTTCAAGTCTTCATACACTCTACTACTTGATAATGACAATGGCCAAGTGTGGAGTGATGTATTTTCTTGATATTTATTTTATTTAAATTATTTATTTTAAAAATATTAATAATTAATAAGAAATCATGTTTACAAACTATTTTTCTTTTTATCTAAACAAAAAAAATTATTATTCTACATTGAGTGTGAAGATGATATGCAATAACATATAAAATTTGCATTCTAATATATCATGATTTTTACTTTAATGGGACAACCACAAGAGAATAATGTACCTAGTTGTGTCGAAAGGTGCTCTCTACGGTCCAATATGAGGGAGATGTATAATTCATTTCATGCTCAACATGGAGTTGACACATGACATTGAAAAAAACATTTCAATGTCAACGATAAATAAAATATTTCAATTTCCACTTAAGTAAAATAATTGTGTCGAGAGGCACTCTACAACCCACTATGGGGGAGATAACATATTAAAATAGTAATAAAAAATAAATAAAATTAATAATAAAAAATAAAAATTTATGTTGCCTCCNTTTAATGGGACAACCACAAGAGAATAATGTACCTAGTTGTGTCGAAAGGTGCTCTCTACGGTCCAATATGAGGGAGATGTATAATTCATTTCATGCTCAACATGGAGTTGACACATGACATTGAAAAAAACATTTCAATGTCAGCGATAAATAAAATATTTCAATTTCCACTTAAGTAAAATAATTGTGTCGAGAGGCACTCTACAACCCACTATGGGGGAGATAACATATTAAAANAATCACCATGTGTGTGTATATATATAGAGGTTGTAATATATGGAGTTCGTAATAATTACTTTAGTTTGGTATAAAACCAACATAGATCCATCTTAACCCCAGATCTACCAAGAGTGGAGAGGGATCAAATCTCTCGAGGTGAAAACATTTTTTAGAGTGAAAAACTTGAGGAAAGGTTAAAGGTTTGCACCTCTAGAGATTTGATCCCTCTTGGTGCTTGATAGATTTCGGGTTAAGAAGAATCTATGTTGATTTTATATCAACTACACACACACACAAAAGATAAAAAATAAATCTTATTATGTAGAAATGCGCTCTACAACCCAGTATGAGGAAGGGAGATGTGTAATTCCTTCCATGCTCAACATGGAGTTGAGACATGACATTTTAAAAAAATATTTCAATGTTGGCCATAAATAAAATATTTCAATGTCCACCGTAAGTAATATATATATATATATATATATCCAACTTAACTTTGAATCTATCATGATGGGATGAGAGATGAGGGGTTCCTATAGAAACCCTAGCCACAGGTCGTGTCGATGCACCTGTGCATACGACCAATGGCTCTGACCCCTCTCTTCATTATAACAAGCACATAGGAGTCTTTCTCCTCCGGTTTGATGGAAAGGGAGGGGGATGCTCTAGATTATTCTCATGATACCATGGATTACTCCAGAGATTTTTTGGACGAGCAACCAATTTGGTGTGTGTCGGGTGGATAATTTTTCGCATCTGACTTGGTTCTATTACCTTTAGCTGTCAGAATGGAGGAGGCATGGGGTTTAGTAACAAACTTCGAGCCAAGAACACATGTATGTGAGTTTCCCAGTGGGGCTCTTTTCCTTACTCAGAATCAGTCTTCTTTTGGCCCAACTTTAGCCTTGGGTCCCAAGGTAGTTCCCTCAGAAATATTCTTTCCCTCCTCTCCCAAGAATCTCTCAGATTTGATGCCTTCGGAAGTGAGGGACTATGTGTCTCCATTCCCTGTGCCCCACTGGGAATGGAGGAGGCATGAGGTTTAGTAACAAACTTCGAGCCAAGAACACATGTATGTGAGTTTCCCAGTGAGGCTCTTTTCCTTACTTAGAATGAGTCTTCTGTCGGCCCAACTTTAGCCTTGGGTCCCGAGGTAGTTCCCTCGGAAATATTCTTTCCCTCCCCTCATAGGAATCTCTCAGATTTTATGCCTTTGGAAGTGAGGGACTATGTGTCTAGGAAGGAAGAGGGATTTCTCTCGGAGGAACCATTTGAGGGGATGTTTCCAAATAAACCACCTTTTTATGAGCTACCGAGGCTCTCAGCTTTGGTAGGAAGTAGTGGCTTTGGAATAGACTTCCCTCAACTGGGCTAGTCTCCTCTTTCAATAGTCCTTGATTACTTTCATGTGTGGATCCTAGCTAGGTCAGAATTGGGTAAGTAATCTTATTTTGATCCATAAAATTTCATTATTTCTCCTCATCTACCGGTAACCTAGGTCTCTAGCGAGGAGGGTTCAAAACGCGGGTCCTCTTTTCTTGTAGGACAGCAGGAGGTTAACCGAAAGAAGCATCCTACAGGGTGGCTTAAGGGATAAGCCAACGACCAAAAAACATAAAACTCAGGCTGGTATAAAGTTAGTCGCTTAGCCTCAAAAGTTGGCTCTTAGGGACGATATAATGCTTCCTGAGTTTCCAAATATGGTTGAGAAGGAAATGGTGGGTTATACAAATGGATGCCATTTCAGAATCAACACACTAAGGGATTGGGTAAAAAATTCATGGATGGGTTTGTTGAATTCTTTTCCCTCGGTCAATTTATTGACAAAAAGTTGGTTCATGTTAAGATTTTAGAGTGTTGTAGATGTGGCCAAGGTGTTGAAATATCTGTGGTGCATAGAATTTTCATCATTGCTTCTCAAGAGATGGACATCATTTTTTTATGCCATCCTTGAAAGAATAGATGAACTCCAATAGGGGTTCATTTTTCGAGACTACCACTTGAACTATGGACAACGAAGGGATTCAAACGTTTGGGAATGAACTTGGAACGTATATAGATGCAGATATGTCTTTCATATCCATTGGAAGGATGTCGATGGCATGTATCCTAGTCTCCCTAAATTTTAGAAAAGGGTTGTCGGAGGAAATTGAGTTGACCTAGGGGGATAGAGTATTTATGCAAAAAATGGATTATGAGGGCATCCCATTTAAATGCCACATGTTCCATAAGCATGGTCACAAGGCCACTGAATGCACCCTACCCATGACACAAAAGGGGAAAGGCCTTTCAAGGATAATGGAGAAGAAGAGAGGGCTTTGCATCTTGGGGAGGCATCTTTCACACGTACACCAAAGAAAGGTAGGGCAAAGTCCAGAGATTATGGAACTAGGGAACAAAGCACCAGGGATGAATCATTGCATTAGGTCACAGTCAATCCCACTTTCTCGGGTTTAGGTTCAAGCCTAGACCGGGGATCCACAGAGCTTTTAGGATCCACTGAGAAAATGATTCAGAAGGGAATCACAACACACTTGGGTATGCCACCTCGGTACCCCCCTTCTTTAAATTTTTTGTATTAGTCTTTATCATTTTTAGGTAAAAATTGGGCAGTCCCTCTTGTTCCCAAGGTTTGTGGAATATGAAGATAACATGACACTTATGGAAGAAGTTACAGAAGAGGAAGTTAAAGAGATACTTCATAGTTTCCAAAAAGACAAGATTCCAGGACTGGATGGGTGGTCAATGGACTTCTTTGTGGGTCTTTTTGACCTCATTGGGAATGACATTCTAAAGGTAGTGGAGGAATCTCGAAGAAATGGTTATATCCATGCTCCGCTAAATGCAACCTTCATTTCTCTTATCCCAAAAAATTATGATCCGTAACCCCTAGAAGACCTCAAACCTATCCCCTTATGTAACTTTATTTAAAAGGTAATAGCTAAAATCATTAGTATAAGACTAAAAGTATTTCTCTCAAAATCCATTTTGTCACATACCCACTACAACAAAAATAAAATTTCCGCTCTTCCTCAAAGGATAGAATTCCCGAATTCCTACGGGGGCCTAGCGTAGGCTAGCTCTTCCCTTATCCACCTCCATGTGGTCTTTGGTTATGACCACAGGCCAAGCCAAGAGGCGCCTTTCGCATTTCGCGACTCAGCGATGCAAAAGATGTAAGTTTTAAACCTGCGAAGTAAAGCAATGCATATATATATTCTTAAGCAATACAGAAATTAACCAATGGCTCATACACAGAATACACAGAGATCTTTACCGGAAACTCTCAACCGGGAAAACCTTTCTTTTTCATTATATCGAATTTCACCATTCGCCATACAATATATACAATGTTTTTAGGTATTCCGTAGATACCAAAACCCTAATCCCTTAATCCGGGATTAATTT
>SNQJ01S0142845.1:0-24571 GCA_010110895.2 Picea sitchensis
CGACACTGGATTCTTTACACAGAAATAATCACACACACAGACTTACATACCCAGGCTACATGGAGGTGTCTACATCCCGCCAGACACAAGCAGACCAAGTGCATAGAAGGCGTATCAACCAAGTACAACATTATTCAAAATGAACAGCTACCCTCATTTACTAACTCAAAATAATCCTTGTACTTAATCAAGGACACTACACCACATAAGTTTATCAATAACAACTAAAATTACAATGACGCTGCCGTGACATGATAAACATATTACATTACAACCATTTATTTTGCACAATAACATCACCTTATATTTTATGTGTTATCCCCACACTAACATTACAAAACCATTGCCATAAAGGGTAACACCCCTTTAATTTAAGTTATAAAAAGTTTGCAGGAATAACCTTTACATTACAATACATTCACCATTAATAAGGCTAGTAAGGAAATTAACACCCTTATTCCAACCCTAAAAATAAGTTCACAGAATTAATTGCAACGTTCCCCTCAACCCAATTTTATTAATTCATTGTACTCCCTTCAAGGACATTATATTTTTCATGTTGTAAATAAAACAAACTTAATTAGCCCTGCAATGAACTGACCATATCATTCTTTTCATACCAAATTAACATTGTAAAGAGAATAACGAGGATCTTGCATTCATATCTTATCAATACTGGTATAGCATTCTTCACCTTGTACAAGCATTACCATTACATAAACAAATGACATTGACAGTAACTTTTACCAAGAGCATTAATAATAAGAATTACATTTTATTTATTATTGACAACAAATAAAACTACAACAACAAACCTTCCATATCTATATTAACAAGGCATTTATATTTGCATTTTATGTTTCCATTTAAGATATCCACAAGTCTTAATACAGTGACCTTTCATAAAACTTTATTACTACTACATTTTAATATTTCATTTTATAATTGCATTCTATAATTGCATTTTACATTTGTCATTTAGATAACAACTAGGTGGCATTACAACAATCGTTCCATAATCATTATGACTACTACATTTTAATATTTCTTGGTTCGTAACCGGTTTGCAAATAGATATCAAGAAAGACCTCCTTATTAACTAACGCTAACCTTACCCTGCCTTAGGCTGCTATAACATTAACCTACATCCGAGTTATCACTTCAATTGAAAAATAATAAAATCAACAGAAAGTCAATGACTATGACCACCGATTATGATACAGTAACATGTTAGGCAACCGAATACAAAGGCCAATACTACGATACAGAATCTGAAATAAAGAGGGCAACATAATATTGATCAGGCATAATAATAAAGGCGAAAATACAATAAGGGCATAACTACTCTGCAGAAACAATAATTAAGGCAAAATCGCCAGACAGAGGTACCCCCCACGGATCCAGCCCATAAAGAGCGTTGATATGCCCACAGAGATGAATTCCCACAGTAATCAAAGATGGATAGCCCAAAAATGAATTACCAACAATTTACAAAACAAGATGACAGTAGTTTTTTTTAAAAGAATGACGGTAATTTATAACGAAATGCCAGTAATTTTTATAAAACGAAAAGACAACAACTAAAAAAAAATGAAATGCCCACGGTAAGCCGGAAGCCGGGAGAAGTTGTCCGCATCAAGTATAAACTCTCTACTTTTCCAAGATGAGGTCCAATTGGAAGAAGAAGCATATGAGGCGTCTGAAGAGAAAGTGCATAAAGATGAGGTAGAGATCTAAGTAAAAGTAGATTAATAGATGAGCATTGGATTGGATGCAGAGGAATGTTATCGTTAATCTATTTAATGGATTGCTCTGTGCACCAATGAGTCCTTTAGGGTTTCTATAAATTTTCTTTTGTTAAAATTTTCAGCAATATATTATGCTATCACTATGGTGACTATTTATTTTGCTGGCAATGACATTTACTAAAGCTAAATCCTGTCAGCACTGATTATTTGCTGAATATTATTTGATGGGTTATAAAATGTGTTTACAAAAAAAACAAAATGCCCACAAAACGAAATGCCCACAGTCCAATGAATTCACCCACAGAGTACACAAACGCCTAGAGAGAATGTATCGCCCACAGAAAATATCAGAGAATGAATTCGCCCACAGTAAATTGTAGAGACGAAATCCAACAAGTGCCAGGGTTTAACAATAAATTGCAGAAATAGAGTGCAGAAAAAAAAATCATCTAAAAACGCAGAGTGATACACTATCTTGCTAACCTGACAGCAGCACAAAAATTTTGTCTCCTTGTTAGAGCTCAAGTATGAGGTCAATCGTAGACATTTATAAAATGTAAGGCATGGTAGGAGAATGCATAGATCCAAGGAAGGCCATAGAAATCCATCAACAATCATTCAACCAAGCTAAAAAAATTTCAGTCATGAACTAAAAATCAGTTTACCCATTTAAAACACGTGCAGATCTAACCATAAATCCAATGCTTACTACTCTACCAGAAATAAAATCATACCGTTGCCTTTTTCCTGCTTTGGATGATGTCCCGTGCTCCATGTCGTGTCCCGCACTCCGTGCCGCTCCCGCTCGCTGACTGTAGAGACCTCACCGGTACCTCCCAGCCAAACGCTAGGGGTACACTGCTTCCCCCTTAGCCCCCCGAGCCGCAAAGGGGCCACACTAATTCCAGAAGGTAATTCTAGCTTCCCATCTTGCCTCGCAAGGCTGAGCTACCACTCCAATCCGAGCTGAGAAAATCCCAACTCCTAACAAGCAATCAGTCAAGTCACAAAATCGGAAGCATAACGTTACGCTAACAACCGATCCCATTCTTCCTCATTTCCCTTTTCTTTTATAGAGTTTGGAGACCCACCAACTTTCCTAAATCACATTTATTTTAAGTTTTAATGAAAACCCTCTAAAAATTCTCGGTCGTACAAGTGTCATTCATCCCCCACATTTCTCCAAAATTATTTTCTTTAAATTTATTAAAAGGCTCATTTCCCTCACCCACCTAGAGTCGCTCCTAAAATTACTCCTAGGTGTTCCTAGATCCCCTTACATGCTTTTAATAACTTTCCCTAAAATAAAGTTGCTAAATTTAGTTCATTTTTGAAAGTTCTTAATTGCAGATTCCTTACTATGTTGACTTTTTCTTTTTACCCTATGTCCCCTTCTTTCCTTTATTATGTTTCCTTTATTACCTAGTTTCCCTATTTTTATTATTCCCTTTCTTCTTTTTTTTAAACCAAAAAGGTAAATGCGCTAATTAATCTTTTCATTTTGTTTTTAAATTCATACCTTTTTATACTCCCATATGTTAATTTTTTTTATTTTTCTTTACAATTTAAAACCACGGATTTCAATTAATTTATCCCTCTCTTCACTTTACCCCCCTAAATTTAAGAAGACCAAAACCATTACTTAAGTGGGTTTTAGTTTACATCTTTATTTTTATTTTTATAGGGTCTTTTCCTTAAGGTTAATCGAAATTTTATCTCAGAAAAGTTTTTAGACTTAGGTTTAGATTTTAAACTGGGCGACAATTGTTTAGGGGAGTCGTTTTATGAATTTCTTAAGGTGTTAATGTCTTAGGGATATCTAGGTTTGTTTCTTCCTCAACATCAATGAGACGTGCCCTTCAGGACGCACCATGTTTTCCAATGGTGCCACTCGCCTCAGTGGTTTCTTTTACGCGACGTGCCCTTCAGGATGCACCACATGCTCCAAGGGTGCCACTCGCTAACTTGTGTTTCTTTTGCGCGATGTGCCCTTCAGGATGCACCACGTGCTCCAAGGGTGCCACTCGCCAACTTGGCTGATTGGTAGAAATCTATAACCCTTGGATTCAACACTCCGCCAGGTGAACTTGTGGGAGACTAAGGGCTCTAAGGAATAAGGCCCCCACCTTATTGCGTTCCCCTTAGAATCATCGTGAGTGACTGTCACAGTCTGCCCTCACGGCATCATGGATCCTCTCGAATTAGGTAATCGTTAACCTACAGTTCGAGCCACGGCGGGAGTGCTAGTAGGCTGTGGCAGGGCTGTTGTCCACACCTCTCCCTCAACCTCTCTGGAAATCATGTGTGGCCCCTTTACTCCATATGTGAGTCTAGTCGGCAAGATATCATTAGCCTGCATCACCAACAATCGTGTCAGAACATGTCAACATCATATCATCAAATCAATGAAATATCATAGCAAATAAATTAACCCAAATAGCACACTCCCTGACTCAATCTGGAGTCCAAGGGGTTCCACCGATGCCTCTGCATCCTCAAGGTCAAAAACCCTCCACACTCAATAAAACTGAGTCAATAGCACCTATCTATGTCAAATAAGTAAAACACCATATCATCTATCATAACGCATCATCATCAAGGATAAATGTTTTATCATCATAAAAGTCCATATCACTTGCGAGCAAGTGTCCTCAAAGAATAAGTTTTCTAAGTGTGCTAGAGCGGGATGTTACACATACTGTTCTATTTCCAACTGTAATATATATACATATTTATATATATCTGTAATTATGTTTATATTTCTATATACATATACAAATTTTAATTTATGTCATACATAGCTTTTGTTTGATTCTGGTTTAATTGGTACATGAATAGAATATGAATTAGTACCATGGCTCTGTGTATAGTTACCTACAGGCACATAAGCACACTTAATAATTATATATATCTCTACGATCCGATCCCATTCAATTGCGTTTATAGCTAGTTTAATCAGTAAATACAATTACAAGGTGATGATTTATCCTACAGTTTTTACCTTATTATACCAGGAATCAAATCTACATAACTATTCTTCTAAACTTTAACCAAACATATCCTTCCAGCTGTTGTACCCAATGAAAACAACATTCACCCAGAAACCATATCCAACAGAGATGATTCACTCAGAATTAATCTAGAGGTCCTTTGATCAGACATTAAGTTCAACAACATTCAACCTGATTTTCATCCATAGAAATACCCCTAATCAGAATTAAACAGGTGCAATCTATCAGTTATTAACCATATAAAATTCAGCTAGAGAAAATATTAGAATGACATATCTGAACATTTACTGAATGACAAATGGAACAACCACGTTCCTCCTAACCTTAGAAAATAACAACCAAATCACTTGTCCCATTCTCCCCCTAGCCTAACCATGAATCCATGAGGGTGAACTCAAAACTTCTCCTCAACAATAATCTTTTAGTCTCACCAACTCCTCCTTGCCTCACACTTAGAAATTAGTGTTCATAACAACAAGAGATCAATAGTTTTTTCCCCAACATACTAGGAAGTATCCTGCCTCCTCACATATTATATATATCCAAAAGAAAAAGTGCCTAGGTATTTTCCCTCTTGGGAATTTTCACAACTTTCCAAATCCCTGATTTTCAAGGGCTTCCAATGGCCAAATTCTAGATTTTCCACTTGTAACAATCAGCCCTGAGGTAGTTCCAACATGTTCCCCACTCATGGAGTCATGGTCAACTGATTTCAACATGGTTGCTCCATTTGTCCTCCATCAATAATTATAAAATATTATGTTTCATACAAGTGTCATAATCAAGTATTTACTTGGGTCAAATTATATCTCTTCCCAACAATCATAATCATTAATTACACTTAACCAAATTCGAAATTCAGAATTTCCATAAATGGCAAAAATTTTCCAATTTCGAATTTGCCAAAAATGGAAGTTAATTTCCTAAGAAGTTTCAAACTTTAAGAATAATTTATTTTTGGGGATGTCACATCCTTTCCCCATTCAATAAAACATTGTCCTAAGTTTTTGTTCCTTTCTTGGAACAAGGTTGGATGAGATTTTTGCAAATTTCCCTCCAACTCCCAAGTGGCCTCCTCAGGGCTAAAGTGCTTCCATTGCACCTTTACCTGAATGATGACTCTGTTCCGAAGTGCTATTTCTCTTCGGTCCATAATACGTAGAGTTTCCACCTATAACTCACCTTCTGGTTCCGCCTACACCACATTCCAATCAATCATATGAGTAGGGTCATGAACATAATTCTTTAACAAAGAAACATGAAATACATTATGAATTTTTAGATTGGCTGGGAGTGCAAGCTAGTATGCTACAGGTCTAATTCGATATAGTATCTCGAAGGGACCACAAAACTTGGGTGCCAACTTGGCACAGTTCCCTAGATTTAGTGAACTCTTTCGGACTTTGACCTTTAAGTAAACATGGTCTCCCACTTGAAACTCCAAGTGTCTTCTTTTCTGGTCCACATAATTTTCTATCTGTCCTATGCCTCTTTTAAGTTTTGTTGTACCTTTCTTACTGTACTCTCCATTTCTTGGAGCATCTCAGGTCCAACCATGAGTTTATCAATCGGTTTATCCCAGCTAATTGGAGTCGTACACTTTCTATCGTACAGTACCTCGAAGGGGCTTAATTTAGCTGAAGTTTGGTATTGTTATATGCAAATTCTACCAAGTGCAGGTAGTCTTCGCACTTGCTTGGTTTTGTTCTTATGTACATGCAGAGCATATCTTCTACAATTTAGTCTGTTCATTCAGTATGTCCATCCATTTGTGGATGATAATTCGTGCTGAAATTCAAATTAGTATTTAGCCCTGCAAACAACTATTTCCAAAAAGAAGATGTAAATTTCATGTCTCTATCTGAAATCACCATTTTAGGAATACCATGGAGTCTAAAAATTTATTTCATGAATATTTTAATGATGTTAATAGCTTTAAATGTAGACTTTAAAACAATATAGTGTGCATAATTACTAAGTTTATCGATTACCACCATATTAGAATCATTATGTTTATGAGTTTTAGGCAAACCTATAATAAAGTCTAGTGATATAGTCTCCCATTTCCATTCCAACACCGGTAAGGGCTGTAATAGGCTGGCTGGATGTTGGTGTTCAACCTTTACCTGCTGACAATATTGACACTTAGCTAAGTATTCTGTTGTTTCACCCTTCATATTAGGCCAATAAAATAATTTTCTAAGTGTTGTTATCGTTTTCTAGTATCGTGGATGACCAAAATATGGTTTCTTATGCACCTCATCCAAAACTGTTAACTTTAATTCTATTGAATCTGGTATGTATAGTCTATTTTTAAATCATAGTAGACCATTTTTATTAATACTCAGATCTGATTTGTCTGAATTTCCTATAGTTTCCTGTAATTCTGCCATTGTTTGAGTGTACTTATCATTGTTATTACCTGCAATCTTTATCCTCTATTCAAGATTGCTTTCTGCCCTGCTAACATTTATTTCAAATAACCCATGAATTCTTCTGCTTAAAGAATCAACTACTTTATTTTCCTTACCCTTGATATGTCTTACCTCAAAGTCGAATTCGCTCAAGAAGGATAGCCACCTTACTTGCCTTGCATTAAGTCCTAGCTGACTAAACAAGAATTTCAGACCGTTGTTATCAATCAATAATATAAACTTTCTATCCATTATGTAGTGTCACCACATTTTTAAGGCGTGTATTACCAATGCCAATTCTAAGTCATGAGCGACGTAGTTTCACTCGTGTTCCTTTAGTTTTAGGGACTCGTAGAAAATAACATGCCCTTCTTTGGTTAGGAAACCACCTAGTCCTTCTTTACTCGCATCTACATAGATGGTGAAGTCTTTGTCTGGATCTACTACATTTAAAATGGGTGCAGTTGTTAACAATCTCCTCAGATTATTAAAACCATATTGACACTTCTGTGACCAGTTGAACTTGGTCCCCTTCTTTTGTAACGATGTGATAGGGTAAGAAATTTTGGAAAATCCTTCTATAAATATGCGGTAATATCCGGTGATTCCCATGAATTGTCAGATATCCACTACATCCTTAGGTACCGACCATTCCATGATGGCTCTTATTCTCTCAGGGTCGACTGCAATGCCTTCTGGAGATATTACATGTCCTAGGTACTGTATTTCTTTTGATAAAAATCAGACTTATCGAATTTAACATATAGGTTGTGCTTCCTCAAGGTTTACAGAACTATTCTTAAGTTCTCTTCGTGTTCTTCTTCTGTTTTAGAATAAACCAGAATATCGTCAATAAATACTAATATGAACTTGTCCAAGTACTAACTGAAAACACTGTTCATTAAACACATAAACGTGGCTGGCGCATTAGTGAGTCTGAAAAGTATAACTACAAATTTGTAATGTCCATATCTTGTTTGAAAATATGTTTTGCTTATGTCCTAATCTTTTATTCTAATTTGATGATATTGAGATCGTAAATCCAACTTCGAAAATATCTTTTCCCCACCTACTTGACTGAACAGATCATTTATCCTAGGTAAGGGGTACTTGTTCTTAATAGTCATTTTTTTTAATTCTCTATAATTGATACACAGTCTTAGAGTGTCATCTTTATTTTTCACAAAGAGGACTAGTGCTCCCCATGGTGAAACACTCGGTCTGATATGCTCTTTGTCCAATAATTCCTGTAGCTGAATTTTTAATTCTGTCATTTCTGGTAAACTCATTCAGTAAGGTGCTTTAGAGATAGGGGTTGAACCAAGTAGCAGGCTGATAGAAAAGTCAAT
Source organism: Picea sitchensis (assembly GCA_010110895.2). Lineage (NCBI taxonomy): Eukaryota > Viridiplantae > Streptophyta > Pinopsida > Pinales > Pinaceae > Picea > Picea sitchensis. The sequence continues at coordinate 8,523 of SNQJ01S0142845.1, forward strand.
CTCCCTTCTAGGGGCTAATTCATGTATCTTATCAACAAACACATCTATGAAATCATGTAAAACGGTAGATTCCTCCAAGTTGGGTTTGATTCCTTTTTCTAATAGGTTTGTTACTTGGATGGCATAAACTTGACAAACCTTTCTCATGCATTTCTTGAATTGAATTGTTGAAATCTGTCTAATTGAGACTGGTTTTTGTATGCCTTCAACTGTCCCAACTGTGTCATTTTTGTCCTTATATTTAAGTGATTTTTCGTAACAGTCTATCACTGCTTTATGCTTTTCTAGCCAATCCATTCCAATAATTACATCATAAGATCCTAGCAGTAAAATATTCATATTGGTCCTTATGTTTTGTTCACCTAAGATGAATTCATAATCAGAAATAAAGTCAACCATTTTCCTTTTTGTTCCTATTGCTAGCTGTACGAGCCATGATTTTTTGTGTTTCATTTTCTTAAGTTTATTTGACTGTACTACCAAAAGAGTGATATAACTTAACATAGATGAAGGATCAATTAAAACATAAATTCGAGTGTTATTGATTTTACCTTCAATTTCTACCACAGAGGACTGGTGGTCAACCTGTCGGCCATTCACAACTGCATTTATCCGATGTAAGCTTCTGACCACATCTCCCACCGTCGATGCTTCCTAGAAATTGTGAACAATAGTTTTGGTTGCTAAATTTTAACATGGACAGTTCCTCCTTACATGAGGTTCTCCACATTCCCATCACTTTAATGGTTTGCGGGGGCTGTCCCCAAACTTCTTTTTTCCCAAATTTACCGGTTTACCACCGCCTTGTGTATTTGGATTGTTGGAGTAAAAATCTTTCCTTTGAAAGCTTTTTGTTGCATTTCGATAATGAGCTAGATGGTATCCCTTCTTCCGTTGGTTCATTCGGTCTTGTTTCTTGTCCTTCCAAGATTTGGGAAATTATGTCCGTTGTTTGTATTGGTGGTAACACATTCGAGCTTTCCTGAATACTTCACTCAAGGAATTGGGATTATCAAATTCGATTCTGTCCTTGTAGGACTGTGGTAGACAACTTAGGAACCGCTGGATTTTCACTTTATCCTTCTGGATATAAGGTACAAACCTTAGTAATTCTAGGAATTTATTTATAATATCTTCCATAGAAATTTGACCAAGTCGTAACTCACAAAATTATTTCATTTTTCTTTCATAGTAACTTTCAAATAGGTATGGTTTCTTAAAATATTTCTTAAAGTCAGGCCATTCCATCTGTTTCTCCTTTAGACCCTTGGCCAATTTCAGGTCTTGCCACCAAATGATGGCTTTTCCTTTCACATTATAGATGGCCATTCTAACTTTCATATTGCTGGAATAGTTGTATCTCTGGAAATACTTCTTGATTTCTGTTAACCATGCTTCGGCTTCCTCCCCTATTCTAGATTCCCCATCAAAGGTAGTTGTTTTTATTTTCTTAAATTCTCCCTCAAGGTGATCTACCTGTTTTCTTTTTCTGTCTGTTTTTGTTTTATCTTCAGTTGAAGGTGTACCTTCAGATGAGCTATCCCCTCTTTCTGCTTCAGGACCAGAATCCTTGGAGTCCCTTTTACTGACCTCTTCTTCCTGGTTATCATCCTTTGGGATTTTCTTTGTCAATATACTATGCAACATGACTTCATTTATTTTTTGCTGCTCCTGCTGTGCCTTATTCAGTTTCTCATTGTCTTCTTTGAAAACCTGCAACTCAACAATGAGGTTTCCCAAGGTTTCCCATAGTAGGTGAGCTTCCATCACTATTTTGTCTCGGATCTTCAAGGAGCCTTTGTTTATGATTCCCATCATGTCGGATTTTTGTGTCATCCTAGATTGCCATGATTAACACAAAACAAAAAGGGGTTTTTTGTTTGTAACAATAAAGGTTTATTAGTTTTACATAAACATAAATATGTGCTAAGTAAATAATGTGGCCCTGTTCAAGGTCCAAGTGATGTAACCTTTTTCTCTGATACCATATGTAATGTTTCCCTAAATTTTCCATAAATAAATAAAAAAAAAGAAAAAAATCTTAAGGACATTAAACTTAATTATCTTGTCAAATCCATGTAAGACCTTCCTTGTTATATTGTAAGGTTATTAAAGGACTTTACCTAAACTTAACCACAAGGGAGGTGAATATCTTTGAATTCATAACAAAATACTATTTGCAATTATATAAGTGTTCATATTTATCCTTCACATAGACTATACTTCTGGCCTCAACAAAACTAAGTAAATATATATATATATATATATATATAGTCTATTCTTCTCACCTCACCAAACTATTTATGTATATAGGTATGCTAGCATAACTTATACTCATGATCGTGCAAGTAAGGCATCCTATGGGTATCCATGTATGATCATCCTTAAATTCTAAAGTGACAAAACAATTTCCTCTGAAGTGGTGACAGATACTTAATGAATGAATTATGATCAGTGTGACAACCATTTTTTGTGAGTGTTATGATTTGTAAGGCGGTAACTAAGGGTTGGTTATGCCTGTTAAACATTCATGCCTAACTTTCGTTCTCATCCAGACCAACATTGGCATAAGGTTTTTCCTTTCCTAACCGATTCGATGACTGTAAGGGAACCCTAACCAAACTAAAGGTAAGGATTAGAACGAAAGTCCAGACAGTATGTCATTACAATTATTCCGTGGATGTGAGGCAAGATTATCTTGGATACGATCATGGTGGTGTAATGGCCCGTGCCAAAACATTTAAGGCATTCTGAACACATTCCCTCAAAACTATTGCATGTTTTAATGTTCCCCTTTGAAAATTCGCTACCTTTCCCTAACCACGACGCTTAGGTACATACCATCATTAATCATCAATAGACTAGTCGACGGTTACCGAGAGACTACTATTTCATTTTTGATATTGGCTCTGTGTGTTCCTGCGACTGTGTTCGAGGATACTCTGGTTATCAATCCTTTCTCTGTGTATCTCCAGTGCTTATGATGTTGACTCGTTCCGGTGGAAAAATGTTTGGTGGACCACTACCATTGGAATCCACTTTATGCAAGGTAAGAACTTCTGGTTAATAGTTTTGGGAACCCTCTGTATTATAACAAAACTTATGAGTATGAAAGGTAGTTCTTACCTGAGCCCTTCACAGTTAAATTTACTTCGGTAATGCATAGTATGGATTTTTGTATTAATTGTATATTACGTGATTCCTTTTGGGTTATATTTCTTAGGTATTATAGAATCCATGTCCATAGGGAAGGTCGGTTACCTTATGGCGCTCTTAATCTCTGAGTCTTTCCTTTAATTACAGTTACAGTTACATTTACGCAGAGAGGAATCATATATCATTGTAGAGGTTTCAATCTCCACAAGTTTCTCATGGTGCATCTCTATGGTGATTTCTTGGGTTTTTGTTTGCTGAGAAGGACGTAGGGCATCTTCTCTGTAACCCTATTTACTGCAACCACCGAGTATAACATAACTACTATTATTTTCTGGAATGCGTATGAATATATACATGTGTAGTTACAACCTTTTGTCTTCTGTTGTACACCCTTACCCCGAAGCTCTCGAGGAAGGCCAAGGAGTTACCCTCACCAATGTTCTGACAGTCTTAGGTGTCTAACCCTGTTCTTTTATCATTCTACAAAATGTTTCAAGGGAAGGATCTTCGGTGTGTTCAATATTCTATCCGCAAACTTCATTTCATTTTTGTTTCCGAACCGAATTAAAATTAGTTCAGAATCCTTGCTCTGTGGTAAAAGGGGCGACCCTACATTTCACGTTTTAATAATGCACAATACTTATTATATTAACCTTATTTAGCATATGATTATTCACCCTTTCTCTGAAAAATGAAAGGTTCTATGTTGTTTTCTACAATCTAATGATGGGAACTCTGTTTAACTCCGAGGTACCCATCAGGCGACTCTTATCCCTATCTACCATTTTGAGTCTACAGTGACCTTTCCATGGATACAAGGAGGGGGGACATAATCTACTTCTGAAATCCAATTAGCTAAGTATAGTCTGAAAGTTCATTTGTGTAATAAGTTTTTTTGTTACAGTTATTTTATTTTGTTAATTGATACTAATTAAAAAAAATTGGTCTTTCTACAGGATTTGGACACCTTCGTTCTCCTGTGATTCCAGGACATCGCTTTATGCAAGAGCTATTCAAGTTCCTGTTTACCGTTCTCTTCCACAAAATTAGTATCTCAAGTTCTATCGAAAGGGATTAAATTAGTTCTATTATACAGTTACTGTGGGGAGAAAAAGTATTAGTCTCCTACACAACTGGTTATTTCTACAATTCCTTCTTCTTAAAGGGACTTAAGCATCAAATCCCTTACTATGGCACTATTGACATATTTACTACTTCAATGTCTTTATTTCTGTATATTGGGTATACTTATATTCAGGACTCTGTATCTGGTAATTAATATGTATTTGTGTATTGAAACGTTTCTTCACATCTAATCTCGGAATTAAATTTTATATTATATAATAAATTCGAACCACCTTACTCTGGTTATTTTTGTAACTGTGAAATTTACAGACATGGTTATATGCTTACACAACTTGTATGTCTCCGGATTATTTGTCCCTTATAGAACCCTTTTTTTTCTGCATTATCTTATATCAGAACAGAGAAAAATGTTTATGAATAACCAAATTCTGTACAAACTTGATCTAATGGTAAATTCGTAAAGAAAATCAGAAATTGCGTATTCAGTGTTTCTCATGTAATTAGCATCTAAAACTATATGGGATAAGTTTGTAGATATTTATTTCTATTATAGTGCATACTGTTCTGTTTCCAACTGTAATATATATATGTATTTATATATATCTGCAATTATGTTTATATTTCTATATACATATACATATTGTAATTTCTTTCATACATAGCTTTTGTTTGATTATGGTTTAATAGGTACATGAATAGAATCCCAATTAATACCATGGCTCTGTGTATAGTTACCTACAGGCGCATAAGAATACTTATATATATCTCTACAATCTGATCCCATTCAATTGCTCTTATAGCTAGTTTACTTAGTAAATACGATTACAAGGTGAGGATTTATCTATAGTTTTTACCTCATTACACCAGGAATCAAATCTACAAAACTATTCTTCTAGACGTTAATCAAACATATCCTTCCAACTATTGTACCCAATGAAAACAACATTCACCCAAAAACTAAATCCAATAGAGATGATTCACTCAGAATTAATCTAGAGGTCCTTTGATCAAACATTAAGTTCAACAACATTCAACCAGTTTTTCATCCATAGAAATACCCCTAATCAGAATTAAAAAGGTGCATTCCATCTGTTATTAACCATATAACATTCAGCCAGATAAAAGAGTAGAATGACATATTTGAACAGTTACCGAATGACAAAGGGAACAACCACGTTCCCCCCAACCTTAGAACAAAACAATCAAATCACTTGTCACGTTCTCCCCCTAGGCGGACCATGAATCCATGAGGGCGAACTCAGAACTTCTCCTCAGCAATAATCTTTCAGTATCAACAACTCCTCCTTGCATCACACTCAGAAATTAGTGTTCATAACAACAAGATATCAATAGTTTTTTCCCCAACATACTAGACAACGTCCTGTCTCCTCACATATGCTATATATCCAAAAGAAAAAGTGCCTAGGTCTTTTCCCTCTTGGGAATTTTCGTAGCATTCCAAATCCCTGATTTTTAGGGGCTGCCAATGGCCAAATTCTAGATTTTCCACTTGTAACAATCATCCCTGAGGTAGTTCCAACATGTTCCCCACTCATGGAGTCATGGTGAGTTGATTTCAACATGGTTGTTCCATTTGTCCTCCAACAATAATTATAATTTTTTTTTGTTTCATACAAGTGTCATAATCAAGTAGTTAGTTGGATCAAATCAGATCTCTTCCCAACCGTCATAATCATTAATTACACTTAACCAAATTTGAAATTCAAAATTTCCATAAATGGCAAAAATTTTCCAATTTCGAATTTGCCAAAAACAGAAGTTAATTTCCTAAGAAGTTTCCAAGTTTAAAAATAATTTATTTTTGGGGATGTCACAATCCTTCTCTGACATATTTCCTCTCCTCGCACTCCATGGAACTGCAGCCTTAGCTATAGCAGACATCTACATTACTCAAACACCCAAAAAGGAAATTTGTCAGAATAAAATATAACAATTGCATAAAATTATCACAAGTTAGTCGCAATGACTGTAACTTTGAAAGCTACGCACCCGTGAAACTGGAACAACTTTCATTGGTTCCAAGCACCTTGAAGCTGTGAGGTCTAGTTTTTCAGTAGGATCTTGCATAAGATAAGATCTCTAACTACACCATTCAGTTGTATGAGGTTTATAAATTTGGTTAGGATTCTCATTCCGTGATGATTCCTAATCGGTAGGAAGTTACATTTGAAATTCTTCATACTGAATATAAACTTTAAAAAAATGAATATAAACATGGAAATTATCTATTCATACGTTTAGATTTGAATATTGTCTCGCATCCCTTTTGAGAAAGCTGAGCACGTTTTTACTGATGCCGAGAAAGGTAGTTGTTTGGATAGCCTGCAACACAAAAAAGTAAAGATAGTTATAAATCTTCATCCTCAGTCTGATCTCACCTGGCATTCGAGTTGCAATAACTTATCATGAGAGTATCTGATAACTCCCGATGTTGACTGTCGAAATATCAATACATTTCAAGTGTAGTTTGGAAAAAACAAAAAGGAATAACATTATACCTAGGTTTGAAGGTCAACACTAGAAATTGATGGCCTTGGAGTAATTTGTTCTGAGTTTCTAACTCCTAGTGTTTCCTGCCAAAATATTAAAGCATTTCGACATTAAAAAAAAAAAAAAAACCTAACAAAATGTCCAGCTTCACACCAAGAGGCAAAGGTGAGCACTGCGAACATTCTACAATTTCATATATCTTTATATGGCTTCTTCTTCCATGAAGAAGCAGGGCACACCATCAAATTTATATCTGTGTAGCTTCAATTCTAATCTTCAGATTGTTTTGTTTAATGAGGCAGGGACTAGCTTCTTAGCAGCTATTTCCCTTGTTGAAAGTTCAATCTATCCAAATAAGATGGGATAACCTAATACTAGATAAGGGATAGTAAAATTTGGCATTAGTTTCCTTTTTTATGCACGCATTTCATTCCATTGATATTGGTTTTTAGACGTGCACAAACCAACACACATAATGAAAATTACTTTTAAATATGATTCTGACACTTGTTTATTAATAAGTTGATAGTATATAATGGATTGTCAATATGGAAAAGAAATTGGAAAATCACAAGAATCTTGTGTTGATTTTGTTTGAATTTACAATTCTTATGAATAATGAAAAAATTATTATAGAGAATCGATATCTTAATATTCAAGTTCATAAATAAGAGTGCCTTTTCCGTGTCTTTATAAAAGAATATTACAAAATGAGTTAACTTCAAATGTAAGAAAAGTTAATGATATGGATAAAAAGAGAAAGGGAAGTATGTAAAAAGAAAGTGCAACATAAGAGATTGGAGCAAGGAAGGCAGTGTGTGATACTAGAGGATAAACACAAAGGAAACAACACTAAGAGTCATAATAGATTGGAGCAAGGAAGGTAGTGTGTGAGAGTAGAGGATGAACACAAAGGAAACAACACTAAGAGTGACAAGAAGTGAAATGTCAAAAAACAAACTAACACAACTTGATAGTGAGACAATATTCCCTAATAAAATTAGAGAAAAAGAGAGTACTTTGTTTCACTTTGCATAGTGAGACAATATTCTCTCATAAAATTGGAGAAAAACAAGAGAAGAGATGAAAAAGGGAAAGGATAGAGGGTATATAGAAACATGAGTTGAATGGCTTGAAAATTTTAATAACCTTTTTTTAATTAGCAGTTGGATCTATTTTTACATTGCTTCTTGTAAATTCCAAAATTTTTATAAACAAATGGAATCACTTTGATGAGGGCCTTAATGAATCACCCTGATCGCTATCATTAAGATCATCATAGTAGGAGACTCAATGATAGTGACTAGGGCCTTAATGCATCTCTTTGATCCAAATTTGAAATATCTTCCTCTAATATTATCTCGTGCCTAAAGTGATTTGGCCATATTTGCAGAGTTTCAAGTATTCCACATTCTTCGTGAGCTTAATAGCTTTACAAACAAGTTGGAAAAACAAGGTTCATCCTTGGGGGTAGGTGAAATAATGATTAATGGATGAATGGACTTACTATTCATTCCATAGTCCACATTTCAACTATTTTTCATATGTAATGGTATTAGGTACAAGATGTATTATAATAAGTAGAAAACATAAATATTGCATCCAATACTAGCGAAACAACAAAATGTAGACAACCACAACACCAAAAATGATACCTTTATTGATAGGAAACAATGTTCACTTGCCTCTTCGAGGGGGAAAACTTCAACATATAAACACTTGATTACAATAATTCTCAAGAAAAGACTTTCTCATGGCTCCTACTTTTATTTATACTAATTTTATCTTCTAAAGAACATTATAGAGGAAGATCTTTCTAGAAGCATAAGTTTTTATTAATTCTTCTTATATTACACTTGTTCACATTATTAAATAGACCTTATTAACCAATGTAGGCTTTTATCACATAGAAAGTATATTATTCTACCTATGTGAGGGGTTAGGGAGGTTAGGTCCTGTTGGGCCCCAACAACCCCCTTTTTTATTTTTAAACAAAATCTAGGGTCCCTCGAAATTTTATTCAGAATTTGTTTTTTTTTTTGACTTGATTGGATTGGTATTGTTTTGCATTGTTTCGAGGTTGGTGTGATTTTATATTCTTTTCTTTTTTTTGGTTTGAGTTTCATGAAATTCAAATGCAATTCTATTTTTATTTCTACAGAGTTTTGATGTTGATGGATGAGCTTCATAATTTGGGAGTTTGTTATTACCTCTTCCTTATTGAATTTATCTGCTATGAGAATGGCTTGGTTGAAGACTTTGATTAATAAAAATGATTTTACAGGAACAACGTTTATTGTGACACGTCGTTTCTATGGCATTTGTTCACATTTGATCAATTTTGAATGAGGGAGAGATGAATATAGAAACCTTAATTTAAATGAAAACATTAATTTTTATCCACTGTTTATTTTTGTTTAAATTGTGATTATGTTTTCGTCTTTTTCTCATTAGCAATAATTTTCACAAAACCGTTTGGTAGGTTTAATTAATTAAATTATTTTGTGAATTTGCATCTCATTTCAAAATAAAAATTAAAAAATTAAAAAAAGAATTATCTATGATTTGTTTGATTTTGTGAAAACCCCAAATTAATGTTTTTCTCCTCTCTATCAACTTGAAGATTCTAGAATTTTAAGATTAGATTTGAAAGGAAAATATAAAAAATGTTTGTTTAGAAGTTATAGTTAGTTTAAATTCATTTTAATTTTATTGTTCTAGATTTTGTTTTATTCACAATTTTTAGGTTTTTAATTTGGTTCTTTTTGTTTCACAGGTTTCTATTATGAGTTATTTGGTACGGATATGATCATGGATTGATTTTATTATCTAAATAAGTTCAGGATAATTGATCCAAAAATAATATTGGATTGTTGCAATTAATTTATGAGAAACAACAAATAAGATTTGGAAATGCATTCAAGAACATACATATTATTTTGTGAGACTTGTTTCAACCAAACTGCAATGAATCTGAAGAAACAATTGAAAACCCATCTGCAGAATGGAACCATTTAGCTTAGTTGCGAGCTGTTTCCCAAACAAATGCACGATTTGAGAGATATTTTTGTCTCTTTATGAGGAAAATTTCAGGTAGCTGAAATTATTAGTGACGCTAAGATTGTTCATTCATTGTATAAACATATGAGAAAGTACAGAGCCAAGGAGATCCAGGAAATTGGGAGGAGGATTTTTATCCTTTCTCTTTTTTATATTATTTTTTTTGTAAACTTTTTTTCTTTTCAAATGGAGTAACAGATGGTTGGAATCTTCGGGAGAATGGACTAGTATTTTCGAAGAAGAATATGGAATTCCAGGTCTCTTAATGGTTTTTGTCCCGTGAGTAAAATGGTTTTGTTTTCATTATAATATCTTCATATTCTTTGAGTAATTGATTATGCATTGATTTAAATTAGCTTTAGTCTGTTTTATCAATACATGGTTAATTGCTATCATTTATGTATTAATTGTTTTCAATCTTTAAGAGTCTATTATCCCGAAAATTCCTTTTGGACCTTACAATGAACTTATTATACTGAAACTATATGGGATAAAATTTACTCTTTGGATTTTGTCCTTTTGTAGATTGTGCAATGTTAATAGTGTTTCTCATATAATTTATAAATATCAAACTTTATTTGTATTGAACTAGCTTTAGAGTGTTTTGCATATAATTTTTCATGTTATGTTTTCAATCATATGGTTCATTATATTTCGGTTCCTTTAATATCTGTGGTTGATTATCTATTCAAGTATTTTTAGTTTACATCTAATACTATATAGTTGGTAACACCATTTACCGATGACTGAAATTTCTTTCATTTTTAGTTATTTGGACCTTCTAAAGTAATCGTTTTTCTTTCTGTCATCATAAACTCGTTCTGGAATATAAAAGACTTCTTTGAGTTTCTTGAGGAAGTATTATGCTTGTTTTTGTCGTAGGTTTACATTTAACACATGTTAAGAGGAGCTCATACAAATACAAAGAGACGAATTTAGCTTAGCACTGTTGATCAACGAAAGGTTAGTTAGTGTATTATTTATTTAATTTGTTAATTTGTGAATGAATAGTGATTGCATCATCTAAACGTTAAATGCTTTATTTATTTTCGTTATATCATTAACAATCTTATTCATCCATTGTTTATTAGTTTGGTATTTAGAGTATTCGAATAATTTTGTTTATATTCTTCATCTTTGTTTATATTCATTACCTTAAAACAATCATTTTCACAACGTTTTGCTTAAACCTTGTAAATTCTATATAGCTATTGTACATAAACACCGCTAGTTAAGAATTTGTAATTAAAGTGTTTATTATTAGAGTTGTATCTTATGTTAGTGCACATATTTTAGTTGTTTTAGGATCTTAGTTGGCTAACAGAGCCATAAAACCCATTAGGGTAGATTATACCAAATGACTTGGGTTAAATAGACAACCTTAGACCGGATCTATCATTCCCATTAACAGTGTGTCATGAATGCCCATCAACAAATGACGCTAGAAAGAGGGAAGAGGTAAATTTAATGATTAAATGTTTTACCCCTCAGCATGCCATAATTCCATATTTATAATTTTTTCTTCTGTGTCATCTTGAAATTCACTAGAAGGCATGCTAGACTAAGAAGTTGGCCTTGCAGGAGTCTTTCTTTCGAATGTATTTAATTCCTCATGGCTCCCGAAGTCACTGTGTTGGAACATGATTTCCACTTCTCATTACCTGATATTACCAATGAGACAGACTCTCGCTTGTCCAAACTCACCTTTGATGGTGGGGGGGATGTGTCTGCAAAAGATCATCTTAACAGGTTTTGGTGTAAATGCATCAAGCATAATATTTTTGATTTAAAGGTTTTATGCAAGTTGTTCACTTTTACTTTTAGGGGTCAGATTAAGCATTGGCTTGAGTCTTTTCCAACATATCACATTATTGATTGGTTTCAATTTGTAGAGGAATTTTTAGATGATTTTGAAATCTATGATTACAATCAAGTATGTGAAGAATTTCAGGCTCTACTAATCAATGATGATTCATCTCGAAAAGGATTTTCAACATGAATCCATAATGTTCTCTATAAATTTAGTCTTTATGAGATGTTATTTGTACTAAATCTCCTTTGTGATGCTTGTGCCCATTTCATCTAGTCATATTCAATCGCGAATGATGAATCAATTTCCAATCTTATCACTCAATTGTGAGAAAAAAAAATTCTTACAGGATGTGAGGAATCCATCCGAAAATTTTGAACAAGCAAGGGAGGTAGAATTTATTGAAAATGTTCTTACTGACAATCAAACTAGTTTTTCCTCAGAAGCATTGTATATTCATTCCTCAACCATGATGGAAGAAGATTTGATGTTGGATAAAGATGAATGTCCATATTCTTATAACTCTTGCTTTAATCAGTACTTAAATTCAGTTATTGAAGAAAAGATAGGTGATGAAAATGATCTTAAGTATTCTAACATTCCTATGAAACTAATTAGAGATGTAGATCTACAATTTGAAGAAGAAACCTTAAATATTCATCCACAAATCATACCTTATCCATAGGAAAGATTAGATGTTTGTCATGAAAGTTTTGAATTGTCTATCCTACATGAGAAAAATTTAGACGATCATATTATGTTGAAGGATTTATCACCAAAGCAGAGTGAAATTTCTAAGAAAAGTGAAGAGGAATGTCTTGAGAATACCATTGTTAAATATCATAGCTCAAGAAATTATTTTCACGTGCTCATATTTTATTCCTTTTTCTCTTTATATCCTGATCTCCTCTTAGATTCTGGTGGACATGATACTTTACCCACGATATCTTAGTCTTTACCATCACAATCATATTTTTTCAATATGCCAAAATTTGGTGAAATTAATTTTGAACATAACATTTATGAAGTCAGATTTGACGCTCTTTCACTTTCATTACTTGCTTGTAAAAAAGACATGTTGCAAGATGATTTTACACGATTTGTTTTTGAAAAATACAATGCACTCATTCTCGTGGATATCAAATATTCTACATTGCATATTCATTCTTTGGTTGGTTCGAATTTTAATGATTATGCTTTGCATTTTGAAACGATCCATGTCATCAAAGGAAGTGTTCAAACCAGTGATCTAATTGATGTCATGAATCCTCTTATGATGTGTTCCCCATTGATATATCCATTTCATCAAAGTCATAGTTTTCATCCTAATTTTTATGAAAGGATCTTAGAATGGCTTGAAGATTCGTATCTAAAAAATCTTCATAATAAAGATAAATTTGTGCTTGCTTTGTTTCTACCTAAATATCTAGGAAGTAAGCATGGCATGATTTTCTTTTAGCCTCCATGTGAAGAAATGGATGAACACCTAGAGAATTGTTAGGAGGATGGGGCACTTCGTCCTTGGTTGATGGTTATGTCAGGTCCCCATAATATTGACAAGTTTTCCAAGGCTACTTACATTCTTCCATGCTATTATGACCCATATCACAATAAGATTGCAAAATGGCTGGAGGATTCATATATCAAGAAGTTTCAAAAGAATTGTAAGGTCGTGATTGCTTTGTTTTTAACTGAATATATAGGAGGTAAGCATGACATATTTATTTTTTATCTACAAATACTACACTCTTTTATTCTGATTTTCGACTTTCTATGCCTTGCAGGATTGAAGATGCTCTTTTGGATGCATTGGAAATACGATTTTACTTAGCATTTTGATCTATGTAGAAGTTAGAGTAGGTGTAGGAATAGAGTCCTTTTGGGTTTTTTTTCTTTCCTTTTCACTTTTTCTTTTGAATAATGCAGTTATGAAGGCACATGGGTATGCAAAGAGAACTATCATCTGAATGTTTTCAGGGAAGTCTTTTTTCAATTCCTTTCTTTTTCCTTTCCACAACTGTCTTGATTAAATGTTTATTTTTCAAAATTTGGCAACATCTTGCAATGATTTCAGATATTAGGAAGCATTACTAAAGAGATTAGGGATTTGATCTTTAATTTACATAAGTTTTACCCTAACAAACATAGCTTACCGCTGCATGTAATTTCACTCATCTTGGTTAAGGATTTTCTGTGACTTTTAATAATAAGCTTGGTCAAAATGATGTATCATGCATCACTATCTTAAGAAAAGAACCTACCTATACACAAAAATATGAAATTTGTATTTCTTCCTTTTGATCATCATTCTCTATGAAGTTTGTTTTTGTTGTTTTGATTTTTATTTTTTATGTACTTCTGATTTTGAATCCCATTAATAAAATCAGATTTGGTTTGATGTGTGTTTTTTGTTTTATTTGATTGCATTGAATGAGTTTTCTTCTTGTCTGTGTTTTTGAATCAATATATTTCTGATCAAAGAGCGATTTTCAAAGGAAGCATTCATTTTAAGANTTATGTTTAAAAAAAAAAAAAAAAACAATTTGAAACAGTTCAAATAGTTTTTGATGTTAAGGTTCGGCTCAGAAAATTGATTTGTAAGTTAGTTAAGTACTATGAAATCCTAAACGCTCTTTGTCAAAGTATTACCCATGAAATGTGTTGAGATCTTTGGGAATTATGATTACCCTTAGATTTTTTACACCGTCCCTGTTCTTAAAAGATAACTTTTAAGTGCTTCCCCATTCTCTCGATGATTTCTTAACTGAAATCTAAAATCTCTAAACCATGATAAAACTTCCAGTTTTGAAAGAAAAAAGAAAAAACGATTAATTGTTCGTTTGTATTGCAATTAACCTTCAGTATCACCCCATTGTCTTTTTCATCAATAAATCTATAATTGTATTATTATTTAAAAGTGGCATAAGAGGGTTGGAAGGACATAAGTGTTGGAAGTGTGTGTAAACCCGTCAGGGTACTGAATAGGCTCACTAGCAACGGGTAAATGCACACATGATACCAAGACACTTTCATCAGCGTACTGAACAGGCCTACTGGCAACGAAACAATGTCGGGTCGAGAGGTAGTAGGTATATGCATTTAAATTATCTTTTATAGAAGTATACATCATATGGATACAACTATTCGATGGGATTAAAGCATTTGAGTGGGTTAAATGACATCTATGTCGAGGATATGGATGCCTGCTGGCAACAGTGGCTTTGTCAATGGTATTGAATTCATTTTATAAACATCGTGACTCTTTGATTAAAACACAACTTCAGGTTATAATCCTCTGTAAAAGAATTATTTTCTTCTTTTCTGATATTTTTCTATAAATGTGAGCTAATCTTAATATTGTGTAATACTAAAGGGAATTTGTTTCAAAGTAGCTTAAAATTATATCAAAGTGTAACGAACCTCCTCGTTACGACAACAACTCTGAGAATAGGTGCAATTTTTTTTTTTGTTTAAGGTGTGTGCGCGCGTGTGGAAGTAACAAACACACTTGACTCTACGTTGCCAATCAACAACCAACAAGACGCAACCACGAGGTTCAGCACAAGAAGAATGAAGGCACACAACGAGTAACTGCAACAATATACGACCCTAGGCATAAGGCGCACAACACAAACATTAATACATACTGGGGTTGCACAGTAAGAACACAGAGGGAAGAATCCATGGTATTAGGGTTACTATTTCTGCACAGAAAAGCAGGGCGTTTAGTCTTATGTCTTCTCGAAAGAAGATTAGACAGGCTCCTGGCCGACTGCTCAGGCATAAACTAGTAACCCGACCTAGAACAAGATGCAAGGAAGACGAACAAAACAAGGCGACCCCAACATATCACAGTGACATCAAGCAATAAACTCCCCTAGACATAAAGCGTACAACTAGCGGCTGTAAGCAGAAAACGACACCAGGTGCTAAGTACAGTACAGTCACAGATGGAAGAATCCAACAGTAGAGTTTACTATTTTTGCGCAGAAAAGTTGGGCTTTTAGTCTTATGTCTTCTCGAAAGAAGATTAGACAGGCTCCTGGCCGACTGCTCAGGCAGAAACTAGTAATCTTTGTCAGGTGTGTCGCAAGAGTGGAAACCCCGCCTTTAAAGGGCCCGAGACTCTTGATACGGCACTAGATTCCTTATACAGAAGAATCACACACACATACATGTCTCCTAAGGCTACGCGGGGGTGACTATATCCCGCCCGACAATCGACCAAGCAACCACCTGAATACTATCAAGTGCAACATAAACAAGAAGGACGACTACGTCCTTTACAGATGGCGCACGACAAGAAGGACTCCGATAACTCACACCCAAGTTCAACATTGTCTAAATGAACAACCACCCTAATTGACTAACTCAGAGTAATTTATTGTACGTAAGTCAAGTTATTGCACCATATACATATTATTAA
>SNQJ01S0142848.1:4740-29211 GCA_010110895.2 Picea sitchensis
ATTATAGTTCTTTGCATTTCAATAGATAATAGCAACATAAGAACAAGATCACTGAGAAATACACATTCACAAGAGACACAGCATTTATCCTGGGAAACCCTCTAGGGGAAGAAAACCCAACAAAACTTCCTTATCATAGATTGCCAATACAATGTCAAGAGATAACTCAAACCAATACAGAAAGTCCTCTCCAAAAGATGCGCCACTCTTCTCCCTCTCTCCAACTGGTAAGTCGCAACTTGCATCTTAGAAAATGAGCAAGTGTGTTGTGGGTCAAAGTGAGGCGCTGGCCTCTCTATATATACAAGTCTGGCACGTGTGAAGTGTCTCTTCACTGGCAGGGCCGACTTCTCAATCTGGGTGGGTAAACCCACCTTTATTATATTTGTGGGTCTCAATAATAACTGTTGGGGCCGACTTCTTATTCTGCCTATTATAATTGTCTGCTGACCAATCCGCAAAAGGGGATTTGGTCCTAATACAATAACTGACATGATCAATCCACAATGGGGATTGATCCTATGAATAATGTAACAATAATAATAAGAATACTCTTTGCAGTTACATTATTTCAACACATTCCACTAGAGGCACCCTGGCAGAGCCTCACCCAGGGGGGTTGTGCCCTCTCCACTGGGACGTTGGCCTTGGAAGGCCCATGACGTCACCCAGGATCCCTATGATGTCATCAAACATTTATGGATGTTTTGGGAGGCAGTTGTGGAAATTGTGGCACGTGTGACAGCTTGGAGAGGCCCAAGGAGGGCTAACGTTTTGCTCCAGGAGGCCAATGCTTCCCTAAAAAGGGATAACGTCACCCTAGAAAGGGCATGATGTCTTTACTTTTGCTTGATTATGTAATTTCCCCACTTTGGGACATCAAGGTATTACACAGTGTTATGATGACCCAGGTAGCCAGTTGGAGATTATAGCGAGTACAGGAGCTATTGAGGGATATTTTAGGGTCCGGCTTGCATCGCTCATCCTATTTCATCATTATGATCCATTCCGCACAGATTGTCCTTGGTTCTGTTGCATTCCGATGATTTCCATGATTTTGAGTATTTTGAGCCATAGGTTAATTAAATTCACTGAAGAGGTCATTTTGGGCACAATACTTGGAGGAACCTCTCAGTGTAATAGCTCATTGGAATCGGGAGGAACAACACTACAGGATAGGATGATGAGAAGTGACTTTCAGTGGCCAGGGAAGCCACAAGGAGAGATAAGGCACTTTTCAGAGGTAAAAAGGTTAATTAATTAATTAAAGTGATTTAATTAATTAATTAATAATTAAAAAATAAAAGTCACTTTGGAGAGACAAGGTGAGCAGGAAGTATAAAGAAAAGGCAAGGACCTCTATTCTCTCATTCATGTATGACTATCATTTTGATATCTGGCTTCTAGCTAGAGAGCCCATACCTTGGGGGTTTTGAGGGTTTTGAGGGTTTTGACTTAACAAACCCTAGAGGACGATTCGGTGGTGAAAGATTCCACCTAGCTTGTCCCAAGCTTGGTCTCGGGGATGCAATATTCTCCCACACCATTCTAGTTCAGATCTACTCAGTGCAGGAGGGTTCTACACCAACCACAGGCACAGGAAGAGAAGGAGGGCGCACCATTAGGGGTTTTCAGCAAGGGGAGCGCACCATCCATTGAGGAAGTTCGTTCCAGGTGATTGACAGGGCTTCTGGAGATTCTAGCACCTGGGTTTACATTGCAGGGCCATGGCCATTAGATCTAGTGCATTCCGGTGGAGTTTTATGTGTCATTTGATTTATTGGATGCATGGGACGAATTGGAGGAGAGGAGTACACTTCAGAAAGCGATTTCAGCCATTTGGTAGGTCAGATCTTCATCATTTCGCTTGGGACTTCACCAGGGAGGTAACCAAGCCCTGATCTATCATTCTAGTGGTTTTGGGGAGCATTTGGAGGCCTCTAGGAGACAGGCCGAATTATCTAGGGTTTCAGGCATCCAGGGGGGCGCACCATTCCTTGGAGGGAGGCTAGATCCATGACTTTGAGAGGGGTCTTGGAGATTTGAGCACCTGGGTTGTCCTTGCATTTGCCCGATATACAGTTTGGCATATTTACCGGAGGGTTTGGACATCTTTGGCAGCAGGGCCGAATTGTTGAGGCTATTCAGGGTTCCAACAGGCGTGGCACCTTCCAGCTTGGGGGTTTGGCACTTCATACAGCCCAAATCGATTCTTGCATTGGTCTTCATTGAGTATTCAGCCTTTGGAGGCTTGTAGGTCTTTTATTGGAGCATTTTGTAGCAGCTTCTATTTTGTTTATTGGAACCATTTGTTGAGCATTCCAGATCGACCTCACCATTGTAGCAGGTTCTTATTATTATGAATAAAGATCAGATCTGAATCATTGTTGAGTTGTCTATTACATTGTTGATCTTGTATATGGTTGAGGTATGTTTCATTGCTTCATCTTCGTATATGTTGTTGCAAACACACATTAAACTCATCAGTAAAACCCTAGCGCAACCTAAGAGACAACAATAAGCAAAGTGTTTGACGAAATGCCACAACCAGTAAAAGTTTAAAATTCCTCCAAACCGTGATGTTCCTGGCATATTGGCTTGGGAACATTAGGGTTTAATTTATGACATTTAATGTAAAACGATATTATTTTGTATTTTGGCCTTGTCGGCCTTTTGGTGACATAAATTTTAATTAAGGTCATTGCTATTGTATAAGTAAGAGAGATAAACTCTCTTTTTCTCATGATCTTTCACTCACCACTTGGTGAGGTCTGAAATTTGCGCCCTCTTTTAGGGTTTTGGCTGAAATTCTAGTGCGCACTTGTTGAAGGAGGCTTGTTTTGGCTATTTTTGGCATTTTCTCTTGGTGGAAGGTTTACAACTAGGGTTTGGCTAAATGAATGCTTGGTAAATGTAAGTGAATTTCTGCAAATCCTTCTTTTGTTGAATGGTTATGGTATTTTACTTGCATTTTGTAAATGAATTTGCTTGAAGAAACCCTAGGAAACAAGCACATGTTGGTGTCCTTGTTTTAATTCCCTGCTAAGATTGTGCCAAGACGTTTTTATCTATTGAAGACATTTCTAGGGCCTTGCCTTTGCAACACCCTACCTATGCTCTTCAATCCTAGCCGTTTTTTTTATCTTATCATTGAGCTAAAGAAGGAGGAAAACGCACTAAGGCCTAGGGTTTCTACACCTTAATGAGTCGTTTTCCCCTAGGGTTTGATTGTTGAAGCCTTGGATGAACAACACTTCACCATCAAACTCTCTTGTCTTTATCCCTACCTTTTATTCCTCAAGCCAGTCGTTTTAACTTTGTCTTTTGAGCTAGAGAAGGAGGAATATGCACTAAGGCCTAGGTTTACTACACCTTAGTGAGTCGTCTCCCCTAGGGTTGATAGGTTGAAGCCTTGTCTTAACAACACTTCAACCATCATATCCCTCTTGTCTTTAGCCCTATCATTATCATTTCGGCCCTTCAACTTTTGCAGCTAGTTTTGACTCCATTTTCCCTAATAACGCACTGATCTAAGACTTCCCATGTTTGAGTACCTTGATCACAAACATCCAAATACTTTGAACAACTACTAATCCTTTCTAACCCTAACCTACTAACCATATTGCTGCCCTTTATCCATTTGATCTATAATCATACCTTGCAGCATTTTATACATCTTCAAAGCAATTGAAAGATTGGCTAAAGTGTAGTAGTTATTGCATCTAAATGAATGTTGGTATTTGACATTGATTATAAATCGTCATTGCTCATTGAGAAGTTTCTTTAGCATTTATTCTGAAGTGATATATTGTAATCATTGCTATTGTACATCATTGATTTGCTTCATCAATATTATCCGTCAATTGCTCTATATCAGAAAGTCCTTGATTATATGAAGTACTAACCAGCAAGTGATCTTGCACATATAGTTTTCTTGTTGCTTTGTCTCGGGCAGGTACACTTCTGGTTATCATTATATTTATTGGTTGTTTAGCCGGACTTTCTGATCGGTGGTGACTTGTGAGGGGGAAACTTTTACCTAGCCATAAGCCTTTGCCTTCTCAAAACCCCAGGTCACCGGGGACGTCTCCCCTGGGCCTACCTCCCTAAACAGAAAGAGTTATCTTATTGAGGTGACTGTGGTAGGATAGTCTCAGTTTCGCCAGTTTGCCTTTCTTTCACCCATCCTTTACTCCAACTACAAACTGTACGATAACAGGACTAACAATAGTTGGAGAACTTGTTGCATGGTATTTAACATGGTCATCAAGGTATCCCGCATGGATCTGAAATTGGTGTTCCTATTTTGCAAATTCCTATTGTTGTTGTGCAAGAGCTTGCACAAAAATCCAATTATGTCCATGTCCATCTGCCATGAAGCAAAGAAAGTAGATCATGGGTTTGTAAAAAAAATAAGAAAAGCTTACATTCAATGGATCTTCGTTTTCCGTGAGGGTTTTGAGGCTACAACTTAAAATGCTCATAACTTCTGCAATACTGTTCAGAATTGCTAGTATGACCCCTATCTAGAAATGGTGTCCAAAACCTACTTCAAATGGGTTGGTGTGACTTCAATCTAGATCTTAGATAGAAAGAAAATCGCCTTGTGCAATAGGGTTCTGTAATGTTCCCAAGTGGATTTGCTTGGAACATCTTAAGTTTTTATGTTTTCTGGTTTTGGTATTTTGTCAAACAGTTTGTTGATTTAGTCTTCTTGAGTTGCGTTGGGGTTTATGATGATGATTTTTGTTGTGTTTGCAGCAAGTAAATGATAGAGATATAGAAATGACATATACTCAACAAGATGCAATACAAGTAACACAAGAAATAGCCACAAATACCTCAGATCTGAGTTTTATTTAGATATATAGCTGACCTCATACAATAGTAGAACAGATCTGGAATATATATAGCAGAATGCGTGTGGCTGATAATTCCTCCAAGATACAATAGAAGATGAAGATATACGCTTCCAAAATCCTCCCCGAGCTGAATACCAAATATCTCTAAGACCCAACTCTTCCCCTTTGTTATAGGTGATGTCTTCTCTAGCACAATGCACCCTCACTGACTGTAGCAAGCTAAGAATTCGGCCTCCAAGAAGATGACCACCAAACCAATGAAACCAACTGCCAATCTGTGGATCGAATGATTGGAAACTCTTGTGATGAATCTCCTAGCTGTTGGAAGTGATCTCCCACTCCATGTCACTTGATCCACGAAGAACAGTGCACCCTCCTGAAGAGAAATACGCCCTTCTGGAAGATAGAATGGATATGCAGAAGAATTCCCTCATACTCTAATGCAAAAAGGCGCTAGGGTGGTAGCAACCACTCCTGGAAGGATCTCTACTGAATATTTAGCCACCTCTAAGAAAATCAAACCCTTCTTCCAAGTTCCTCCTATGATGCACCCAACCTGCTGGAAACCACTAAAACTGTGCCCTGCTTCCTCAAACTTCCTCTGAACTGAATAGAAGCTGAACTAGAATGGTGAGGGAGGAATATTTCACCTCCTTGGCCAAGCTTGGACCAAGAACAGAGGGATATTTCACCTCCTTGCTGATCTCTAGGGTTTATTCAGTCAAAACACTCAAAACCCCCAAGTACCATGGGCTCTCTAGCTAAGATGCCAAACATCAAAATATCAAACAACATAATGAGAGAATAGAAGCCCCTATATCTCTTTTATACACTTGTTCATCTTTTCTCTTCGAGTGACTTTTACTTTACTTTTAATATTCCTTCATCAAATCACTTTATTAATTAATTAACCTTTTTTCCTCTAAAAAGTGATTTATTTGTCCTTATGGCTTCTCTGGCCACTGAAAGTCACTTCTCATCATCTTATCATGTATTGTTCTTCCTCCCGATTCCGATGAGTTATTACACTAAGAGGTTTCTTCAAGTATTATGCCCAAAATGACCTCCTTAGTGAATTTAATTAAAATATGCTCCATAATAACTCAAAATTACGGAAATCGTCGGAATGCAACGAAACCAAAGACAAGTTGTGAAAAATGGATCATGATGATGAAATATGATGAATGATGCAAGTCAGGCCCAATAAAACCCCTCAATACTTCATGAACTCACTATCACCCCCCTCTGGCAACCCTGGCAGGTATCCCACTCTGTAACATAAAAACATCCAAAAATGGGGACATCACAGTCCTCCCTGCTTGAATATTGCTTGTCCTCAAGCAATAACTAGATTAAGCTATATATGATACCAAGGTCTCATATCCACCTGTGTGACATGTAGTACGTGTTGTCGTCCTAATACACACCTACAATCGTGGAGAATCCAACCCACTTGGTGTGTCCTTGGAGGCACAAACCTAAGTCTAGATCCACTGTCACCTCGAATCCAGACCTCTTTTGTCTAGGCTCACTCCTAGGGAAGCCAAGAGGGGTAGACCCTGTGAAGTTTTGTTGTTAAGGTTCTAGGAGTTAATTAGATTATCAATTTAGGAGACCCAACCCAATGACAAGTAGAAAATGCAATTATGCAACTCTTTTAAATGACAGGCAAACCCTTTATTTAGAAAACAACAATTAGACCAGTGCCTAAAAATTAATCAAAATTGAATTACTTATATATACACTAAAGAAATAATAACTCTACAAGGATGAGATAAGCTTGTGAAACATTTATACAAGAAATATGAGAAATAACTTTAAACTTAGAACACTTATGCCCATATGAATAAAAAATACATGAAATAGAGAATGCCTTGAATACAGGTATTCACATGAAAGGAATTTGCTAAAAAGTAAACTTGCTTGAAAAATAGATAGCAAAACTTGGAATGAAAATGTTGTGGAAAGTGTGTAGGTTGATTTTAGAAATTTTTTAGGGTCTCTCTTGAGTTTAGGGGGATTTAATGTGAAAGTTATAACAATCCTAAGCTATGTGACTACCCCAAGTCCTTATTCCCTCAACCAAAAGGAAGTGTTGGGTGCTCAATAAGAAGAACAATCAAGGTTCTTCCCTAGCTCCACAGGTCAAATCCAGAATGCTTGGGCGCTCAACAAGGAGGACACGTAGTGCCATGAAACCGTCCCCGGCTTCAACCCCTTCTAGCCTCCCAAGTCAACTTTTTTTATGGATGAAACAATAATAGATTGGGTGCCTAATTAATCTAGCCACTCAATCCTTTTGCCCTTTCTTAGTTACCCAAGATCCACAAAGTGGCAAGGGAAGGGAATACAGGGTAGAAGGCGGGGCACCAATTTGATTACTTTGCAAATAAATGAAATTAAACTAGCCTTCACGATATTGCAAGGTTGGCAAAGCTAAGCACAATGCAAGGTGTGGGTGAAATTAAATAAATGAAATAACTTGAAACTAAATAGCAACCTCACAACTATGGCACAAGGTGGAGGACAAGCCTACCAATTTTATGCCAAGGTGGGAGAAATAAAAATAAGATGAAATGAAATAAAACAAACTAACCTAGCCACTCAACCTTCTCTTTATGGGAGAAGTGGGGCAACAATCTTAAGCAAAAACAGAAAATTAAATTTTAAGCTAGCCTTCACGATATTGCATGGATGGCAAAGCCAAGCACTATGCAAGGTGTGGGTGATATGCTACAACTATATTACAATTTGCAGATTTGGAAATTAAAATATAGAATGCAAGCCCAAAAGACTCTCTTGGGCTACTTACAATGGCTTAGAAAGTGAGAATAAAGAAGAGGGTTTGGCACCACAACTTTTCGATGCTTCGAGTCTTTCGGGGCCAAAATGGGCAGAAATTCTCCTTAAACTGGTGAAAACCTGCAAAAAAAACAGCAAGCTTTTCTTGCTGGAAATTGCTAAAAATGACTTGGAACAAGTTAGTTTATGTTAGCATTTAAAACAGAAATTATTTTATAAAAAATATGAACTTGAAAAGGAAGATTAGGTTGCAATATTAAATGAGAATAATGCTTGAAATTGAAAGATAAATGGTTGGAAATGAAAACAAAAAATAAAAGAATCTCTAGATGGTTGGACAAGTGAATCTCCAGATCTGAAATCCACTCCTCCAAGCCTTTCGTAACCTGCAGATATGTAAATCCTTGCTACAAAATAAAACAATAAGGTAAGTTTATCCTAATGGCTTGCAAAATACTTTCCAAACCGAAATAGAAATAACCCACAAAGATTAATAGCAATACTACTACTAATCTATCCCAAGCAAAATACTTTGCTTGGGTCTCCAAGTAGAATAATGCAAGTAAGGAAATACGAAAACAATTGCAGCAATATTACCTCAAAAGAACACCATACAATATCTCCAAGAATACTCCAAGAGAGACAAGAGATCCTCCAAAGCTTCAATTTTATTATCCAAGAAAGGTTGCCAAATGGCACCAAGAATCACAAGAGAAAATGAGAGAAAGAGGGGAGAGATTTTGGCATAATAGAGTTACTGTTAAAAATCCATGTGAGAATGAGGAGGGAAGGCGTTCTTTTATATGAGGGAGAGAGGAGAGACCCCTCTTGGATGAATTACAAGTGTCACCCATCCAAGAGAGAGAAAGAAAGTCAAGGAGGGCGCACTTTTAGGGTTTTGGAGCAAGTTAGGGTTTGAGGGGTGAGATGGGAAGGGAAAAACTCCCTTTACACTTATTCAAACATGAAGTTAGGCTATAGGAAGGGTTCACTTAGGGTTTTGGCACCTTTTTCACTTTAATTTTCACTTTCCCCTAAGTTCATGAGGAAAGGGAGTGCACTTTTCACTAGGGACACTCACTTTTGGTTGTTGGCTTGGCAAGGGGGGTTCTTCTAAATGGATTTTCACTTTTCCAACTTAGGAAATACATTAGAAATCATTTCTCCACTCTCTCTCATGACTTTAGACACTTTTACAGTTTTTTGTTTTTTTACCTTAGCCAATTATTTGTTGACTTTTGATTGACTTGACTCCTCATGGACAATGACCTAGCAAAACTTGTCTAATTGAGATGAAACTTAGTCCAAGGGTGTAGGGGGTCATAAGCCATTTGGTTTGAGTACTCACACCCCTATACAAAATCCATAAGGACCAAATTTTTACATTTTTCATCAAAAATAATTAAAATTTTCAATTTACGGAAAATTTTAATTATTAAAAAATCCTATCAAAACCTAACGGAATTCCGCAAGACTCTAGGAGATGTCTAGCATGGTCATTTACAACACTTCTAAACCTTAGTCACCCCTTGAGCTCGATCATTAGAATGCCTTTCACCACTTTGCAAGATTTTGTGAATGAAAAACTCAAGGGTAATTAAAATTGCTTGGTAGGCAAGATCAATTACTTGAGGAAAAAAAACACTCGATGAAAGGACTTCCCTAATGATAGAGTCCTAGGAAACTAAATAAAAATCGACCCATGGTAACATATTACACTATTATCCCATGCAGGGGAGCGGACATTCCGTGTACACAGAAAGACGTGCTGGGGGAAAAATTGTCCTACTGAGCCATAAGTCTTCAAATATGTTGTACCACAAAGTACATATCTTCACGGTACATGACGTTGACCCCTAGTTGAAATGGGTGGTCAAGACTCAACAGTACGCTCCCCTCAAAACATGGTTCGTGCAAGTGCTCACCACACATGCCACCCGAATGCTCCTGATGAATAGAATGATCATGTGCAGTAGATCCTCGATCAACTCCTCAAGCAACCGCTCCACTCGAATCTCAACTCCATCAAACTTTGGACTACCAAGCACTCCAATCCCTGGATCCCAAATCAAGATGTGAACTGCAGTGCTCTGCAAGGTATAGTCCTGTAAGACCTCAACACCCAGAGTCTCCTGAAGACCCCCAACCAATGAAACAAATAAATACAGTATCCATCCCTCAAGGAATCTCTCATCCAAGTCAATCTCTATGCTACTACATCCAGTCGTATTTGGATCCCCTGCTAACCAAAAAGATGACCTATTGTTATACCTGATCCTCAACCAAGCCGATCCGTCCTACCCATAGCATCCTCATCTCGACCTGCTCTCAAATTCCCCCAACAATGGAAGGAACCAATCATGCAAATCCCTGAAACTCCCATGTGCTCTAGAAGAGCACCAACCCCCGCATCCCATAACTCTTATGGTGCCATACCATACATCTCGGTGCCTACCAGACTGTGATCCTCCAACTGTAGTATTGTAATGTCCCTTTACGAGTAGGAGCTTTGTAATGTTCCCAACCAGATTTTCTTAGAACATGTTAAGTTTTAAGGTTTTCTGGTTGTGGTATTTTGTCAAACACTGTTGATTTTAGTCTCTTGAGTTGCGTTGGGGTTTATAATGATAATTTTAATGGTGTTTGCAGCAAGTAAATGATGTAAATATAGCAATGGCATATACTCAACAAGATGCAATACAATGTGCACAAGAAATAGCCAGAAATACCTCGGATCTGAATTTATTTATAATAATAGTTGACCTCATACAAAATGGGCAGATCTGGAATACATATAGTAGAATAGAGTGTGTGGATGATGATACCTCCAAGATACAAGATAGAGATGAAGATCAAGGTTTCCAAAAGCCTCTCCAAGTTGAATACCAAGTGACATTGAAGTCCAACTGTTACCCTTTGTTGTAGGTGATGCCCTCTCTGGCACAATGTGCACTTCCTAGCTGGAATAGATCAAGGAAAGTACGGCCTCCTCTCTGATGGCCTCAAACCTCTGCAAAACTCTGCGAGAAGATAGATCTGGTGATGGCAAGTAGATATGAGTAGTCTTTGAGCTGTAGCTCAACTGGAAGACCTCCAAACCACAATATCTCTAATACAGATGCGCCCTCAATAGCTAAAGCAAGCCAATAATTCGGCCTCCAAGAATCTGGCCTCTAAGTCACTGAGAATAATTACCAAATTGAAGATCGGGGACTAGAAAACCCCTATGATAAGTCTCCAAACGGCTGGGAGTGATCTCCCACTCCAAATCACTAGATCCCCTAGGAACAGTACGCCCTCCTGAAGAGGAAACTCGCCCCACTAGAAGCTAGAATGAATGGACTGAAGATACCTCTCAGAAACTGATGGAAAGAGGCACTATGGTGCTAGCAACCAAGCCTGGAGAGAGTGCTACTGCAAATATAGCTTTCCCAAGCCAAATCAAAATGCTCTTCCTCAAGATGATGTGCCCAACCTGCTGGAAACCTCCACAAGTGTGCCCTGCTTCCTCAACTACTCATGAAACTGAGTAGAACTGATGTAGAATGGTGAGGGAGGAATCTTTCACCTCCTTGGCCAAGCTTGGATCAGGAAAGGTGGAATCTTTCACCACCAAGTTGATCTCTAGGGTTTGTTCAGTCAAAACCCTCAAAATCCCCAAGTGCATGGGCTCTCTAACAAGAAGCCAGACATCAAAATGATAATCAACATAATGAGAGAATAGAGGCCCCTATCTCTCTTTTATCCCCCCTGTTCACCTTTTTTCTCCAAGTGACTTTTACCTTATTTTATTATTCCTTAATTAAATCATTTTATTAATTAATTAACCATTTTACCTCTAAAAAGTGATGTATCCATCCTTATGGCTTCTCCGGCCACTGAAAGTCACTTCTCATCATATTATCTTGTAGTGCTCTTCCTCTCGATTTCGATGAGCTATTACACTAAGAGGTTTCTCCAAGTATTATGCCCAATATGACCTTCTTAGTGAATCTAATTAAAATATGACCCATAATAACTCAAAATTACAGAAATCGTCGAAATGCAACAAAACCAAAGACAAGTTGTGCGGAGTGGATCCTGATGATGAAATATGATGAATGATGCAAGTCAGGCCCAATAAAACCCCTCAATATCTCCTGAACTCGTTGTCAACCCCATCTGGCTACTCTGGCAAGCATCCCTCTCTGTAACATAGCAACAACCAAAAATGGGGACATTACAAGCTCCAGAGAGGACTTAGTAATCTAAACATCCCTGTTAGACAATAGCCAGGGAGAAACAAGGGAAACATGGTCATTTGATGTCATTTCACTAGGGAATGTTATATTTCAAAAGTGACATTAAGTGAAAAGTGGGTAAAAGCGCCTTTAAGTGATTTTGAGCTAAAAATAGAAGGGCGCATAAGTGAGGGAGCTAAATTTAGAAGTCAATGGATATTAGGGTTTTGGAAAGGTATATGAGGAGAAAAGCGACCTAATTCCTTATTATGCATAGTTTATGATTTGAGAGTGAGCTTTGAGGCGACTTCACAGGTTCAGGAGAATCGGTGACTTTGTGGATTCCAGGAGGAATACACACAGTAATTGATTTCGATGTTGAGAGACACACCCCAGTCACCGAGGAGATCACACAGATCTTCCATCAATCATTAGCAGCAATTACACAGGTTGCAGCAACAAGGGCACACTTATTCAGGGTGAGGGCACAACTTCTAAGGAGACTTAAGGATTCGACTTGTCTCAGCCAAGGAGAATCCAGTGATTCCCTTCCGACCCAGTTGAGAGGACCGCAGGGCGCATCTATTTCCTGGTTTCTCGTCAGATTCGGACAGAGAAATCATCTTGGGCACATCATTCATCTAGTGAGGGTGCGGTAGTTGGGGAGGATACATTTGGGGTTCCCGAGAGATCATCAGATCAGACCCAGGGAAATCCTTCCGACCCATTTCAGAGGATACTAGGGCGCTCAGTTTGAGACCCTTACAATGAGATTTTGTTGGTGGAATCTCTAGGGCGTAGTTGCCGGCAACAGTTGGGGCACATTCCCCCAGGGGAATTTATCTGGGGTCCGTACAGATCGTCAGAGGGTCGATCTTCAATTGAACAACCACCGAGAGTGTGCATGAGGTCAGGGCGCACTGTTTGAGACAGTTTCTAGGCAGATCCGGAGAGTTTAGCCACTAGGGAAAACTTTCGAGTCTTCAGCAATTGCCGTATGAGTTGTCTTAGCATGCAGCAGATCCTACAGCTCATCCATTCATCCAACACCATTCTTCTATTACTAGGTATCATTGTTTTAGTTTGCTTATTGTATTTCGGCTAAGATCCTTTTGTCTTTGATCTAGCCGAGAGATTTATTTTACTTAGCCACATGCGGCATTGTACCCAGTCATTTTCATAATACATTGTTGCAGTTGTTTTGTGTCTTTATCTTTTGTGTACTTGCTTATATATTGTTAAACAACTGTAATCACGTGCAAAATCACCACGCATGTTAAACCCAAGTTACTAAACGCATCCAAAAACCCAAAGTGTATCAATTCCGACAGTAGATACTAGATAGTTGAGTCACCTATTCTGATCTGCGGAATTAGGGATATTACAGTGGTATCAAAGCTTTAGTCCTGCCAGCCTATGACTAAAGTCTAGGAATTCATCAGAGAACCCAGAGGGTCGTGAGCACGTAGGTGATGAATATGTCACTTACAACAGACGCAGGGAGAGGAGACCTAGGCCAGATTATCCCTCCTTTCCTCCAAGTTCAGAGGAAGAGGAAGAGGCGCATAGGGAAGCAGAGAGAAGGGCAGAGCATGAGGCAAAGCGTGAGGCAGAGAGGAGGATGGGATACATGTATGAGAGACCAGAAGGCAGTGGCAAAGCACCCATGGACCCAGATGTATCTTTCATGCAGGTTATTAGCAATCTAGTGATCAGTCAACAAGCCATGACTCAATTCTTGGCACAGATGGTCGATAGGTTGGCCACAGGGAGCACGCCGGGCACACAAGCCCCACATAAAGCGCAGGGGAACTCAGGGGCAGGCAGCAGACCCCATTCACCTACTTGCACATACACTTCTTCTAGTAGGATTCCCAGACCATTATTCCCCAGCTTCCAGCGGGCACCCCCAGCAGCAACACATTACACAACAGCCAATAGCACAGAGGCAGCCCACACAGGCAAAGGATATTGTCGAGTATAGGAGAGAGCATGCAACATTGGGACCAGATTTCCATCAAGACATGACCCCAGTCGAGTATTGTGGACTCAAGCTCAGGAACCGTCCCAGAGAGACTCAGAGGGGAGGACAACAGCAGTAACAGTAGGGGCATAACATAGACTTCATTCTAAAAGTTGGTAAACTCACTATACCTTCTTTCGACGGATCATCCAAATGCACTGCCAGAGCTTGGGTACAAAAATTGGACACATACTACAAGTTCAACCAGATGACAAAGACTGAGGCCATCAGTTTCACTACCCTGCATTTGGAGTGTGAGGCACATGAGTGGTGGCATCATGGACTAGTGACGTTGGGTCATAGTCACATCACTTCTTACAGGGAGTTCACGGAGAGGATCATGGACAGGTTTCACATGAGGGATCTAGAGATCCATTTCAGGGACTTAGCTCAGTTGAGGAAGACTAGCACGCCAGAGGCATTCATCACAGAGTTCTAAAGGGTAGCCGTGGCAGTGACAGATATTTCAGAGCCCGGGTTGATCATGCTTTTC
Source organism: Picea sitchensis (assembly GCA_010110895.2). Taxonomy (NCBI): domain Eukaryota; kingdom Viridiplantae; phylum Streptophyta; class Pinopsida; order Pinales; family Pinaceae; genus Picea; species Picea sitchensis. Next base: position 19,141 of record SNQJ01S0142848.1, read on the forward strand.
ACAGAGGGGCTCACAGAACCCTTGAGAGGATGGGTGAAGGCCTACAGGCCTCACACATTGCAAGATGCCATCCTACGCAATAGAGATCTAGCAGACTCAGTGCCAAAGACCAAAACTTTGTCCAAACCCGTTGTGCCACAAGAGAATCAGGATAGGAAACCATTCCAGAAAGAGTGGAAGGGTAGGAGAAGTTGGATGATGCTATGAGGCATGATCTTATGAGGAGGAAGCTATGCTTCACCTGCAAAGATCCATGGGTCCTCGGCCATAGGTGCATGGGTAAGGGACAAATCCATTACATTGAGGTTGTCGCAAACAGTGATGAGGAGGAACAAGGCAGTCATGCACAGGACAGTGACTCCACTAGCTCAGAGGAGGAGCCATTGCATGAGGAGGATTAGCCTCCAAGGAGACCACCGACACCGGGAGGGGCACTGCCACCGGTAAAGGCACAACCTCACAAAGAGGTTAATAGATGAGCACCAACAAAGGGAGTCATAGCGACCCTTTCTGGAGTCCCTAGGTATGACACCCTCAGGGTCAGAGGGATTATTCAGGGACAGCAGGCCATTGCCTTGGTAGATGGTAGGGCAAACCACAACTTCATTGACACTGCTTGGGTAGCTAGGCGAGCACTACAGATAGAGGAGTTTGAGGGCTTTGAGGTTGCAGTGGCAGATGGCCACATGGTGGGGTGTTTGGACAGAGTTCCAGACTTGGAGGTGAAGTTAGGTAACTACACCATGAGAGATACATTCTATGTAGTTGACCTAGCTGACACAGATGTGATGTTGGGAATCCAATGGTTGATCACCTTGGGCAAGATTTCTACCAACTGCCAAACCCTTGAGATGGGATTCAGAGACAGTGAGGGGAAGAAGATTGTACTGAGGGGTATGTTGACAGGGGCACCTAAGACAGTGTCGACGAGGAGGATGGAGAGGATCTTCCGGCATGGGGAAGTAGCAGATGAATTATCTAGGAGACCAACAGCTTGTTCCTTGATGGAGATTTCAACAGATTGGAATCCCACTTGTTAGTTCGCTTGTGAGATTTTGGATGGGCAGGTACAGGACGACAGGTATAGAGTCATTGACAACATCATCTTCTACAAAGACCAAGTCTACCTAGTGCTAGGATCAAGTCTCAGGAAGAATATTTTGGCTGCAGTACATGAATCCCCACTAGCAGACCATCAGGGGTTTTTCAAAACCTACAGGCAGGTCAAAGAGAGATTCTCTTAGAAGGGTCTCAAACAAGATGTGATGAGACATATCAGTGAGTGTGTGACTTGTCAGCAGAACAAGTCAAAGCAGACTCTTCCAGCAGGGTTACTTCAGCCACTTCCCATTCCGGAGCAGAAATGGAAAAGCTCATCCATGGACTTCATTACAGGCCTTTCAAAGGCTCAGGGTAAGGACGACACATTTGTATGGGTCGACAGGTTGAGAAAATTTGCGCGTTTTCTCGCGATTCCTGCAGACTATAGTGCAGTGCAGGTGGCGGAGTTGTTCTTCAGAGAGAGCTTCAGAATTCACGGGTTGCCACAGAGTAGACTCAACAACAAAGACAGTCGATTCATCAACACTTCAGAGGAGCTTCCACCTTTGGATGAGGAGGGGCAATTGGAGTTGGTTCCTGAGGAGGTACCGTAGTTCAGAGAGCGAAGGTCGAGGAGCAAGGTCATCAAGGAGTGTTGGGACAGATGGAGGGGGTTTCCAGTAGAAGATGCTACTGGGGAGAGTGAGCAGATTCTGCAACACCCTGGATTGGTATTGCTTGAGGACAAGCAATCTCGGGAAGGGAGGACTGTAATGTCCCTTTTCGAGTAGGAGCTCCAGAGAGGAGGGCTTAGTAGTTTAAACATCCCCGTTAGACTATAGCCAGGGAGAAACAGGGGAAACAGGGTCATTTGATGTCATTTCACTACGAAATGTTATATTTCGAAAGTGACATTAAGTGAAAAGAGGGTAAAAGCGCCTTTAAGTGATTTTGAGCTAAAAATAGAAGGGCGCATAAGTGAGGGAGCTAAATTTAGAAGTCAACGTAGAATTGCGATTTTGGAAAGGTATATGAGGAGAAAAGCGACCTAATTCCTTATTATGCACAGTTTATGATTTGAGAGTGAGCTCTGAGGCGACTTCATAGGTTCAGGAGAATCAGTGACTTTGTGGATTCCAGGAGGAATACACCCAGTGGTTGATTTCGGTGTTGAGAGACACACCTTAGTCACCGGGGAGATCACACAGATCTTCCATCGATCTTTAGCAGCAGTTACACAGGTTGCAGCAGCAAGGGTGCACTTATTCAAGGTGAGGGTGCAACTTCTAAGGAGACTTAGTGATTCGACTTGTCCCAACCAGGGAGAATCCAATGATTCCCTTCCAACCCAGTTGAGAGGAGGGAAGGGTGCATCTATTGCCTGGTTTCTCGTCAGATTCCAACAGAAAAATCATCTTGGGCACATCATTCAGCCAGTAAGGGTGCGGTAGTTGGGGAGGATACATTTGGGGTTCCCGAGATATCATCAGATCAAACCCAGGGAAATACTTCTGACCCATTTCAGAGGAGCCTAGGGCACTCAGTTTGAGACCCTTACAGCGACATTCTGTCGGTGGAATCTCTAGGGCACAGTTGTCGGAAATAGTTGAGGCGCATTCCCCCAGGGGGATCCATCCGAGGTCCGTACAAATCGTTAGAGGGTCGATATTCAGTTGATCAGCCACCGAGAGTGTGCATGAGATCAGGGTGCATTGTTTAAGACAATTTCCAGGCAAATCCGGGGAGTTTAGCCACCAGGGCGAACTTTCCAGTCTTGCAGCAATTGTCGTATGAGTTGTTGTAGCATGCAGCAGATCCTACAACTCATCCATTGATCCAGCACCATTCTTCTATTACCGGGTATCATTGGTTTAGTTTGCTTATTGTATTCCGGCTAAGATCCTTTTGTCTCTGATCTAGCCGAGAGATTTATTTTTCTTAGCTGCATGCGGCATTGTACCTTGTCATTTTCATAATACATTGTTGCAGTTGTTTTGTGTCTTTATCTTTTGCGTACTTGCTTATATACTGTTAAATAACTGTAATCACATGCAAAATCACCATACATGTTAAACCCAAGTTACTAAAAGCATCCAGAAACCCAAAGTGTATTAGTTCCGACCGCAGATACTAGATAGTTGAGTCACCTATTCTGACCTGCGGAATTAGGGATATTACAAGTATACTGATAGCTATGTTGTCTAGCCCATGATCACAAAACTCAGCTTCTCTGCCAACCCACACTGCTGCCTGTGGTATCCCATGCTCCAGCAATATGCCTATGAAATCAACCCTACTATATGTCTCTAGTGCACCAGGGTCGTGAGAAGCTAGCATACTCTCGCAACTCAGCACTGAAATGCGAGTGGCTAAGGAATCATGCCCTGACTCGTGATGTTGACATACCAAACATGCCTCCATATGCCTCCTAGCATCATCCTCTAAATCCTCCAAGGAGAATCTCTCTATGACCTGCTAACGAGTCCTGAAATGGCCAAGTTGTCCAAACATAGGTACATCATGTATGGTCCTCAAGATCTCTAATGTTGTCTGCTGCCAACATACATCCTGCCAACTGACCTCATAGACCTCATCAGAAGCATCTGTCCATCTCTGCTCCCATTCCTCATCCCGCTGAGACTTTGAACCTATATCCACCTCTGGAACATACTCTATCCCACAGCCAAAGGCTTGACAAAGAACTCATCCACTGGCACCCCTGGTGAATAATCAAAAGCCTCATATGACTATCTCGAACATACCTCCCCTATCCTGTTGTATATAATGACATATCCCCTGTCAGGAGGTCTTTGTCTAACAACTCTCCATGTCCCAGGCAACTGTATGTAGGACTGGGGAGTGTCATATGCATTGGTCAACCCCAAAGGCTTGACCAAGAACTCATCCACTGGAACCCCTGGTGAATAATCACCTGTACTCATCACTAATCTCAAACCATCGAGTACAAAAGTAGGTAACTCCACAAATTGATGGTCAATCACACTCCCTCCATCATCACTCATATAACTGCTGCTACTGAGAAGGTGATCTCCCATATCCATGTACTGCTGGAAGGGAGAGGAATCTCTATGCTCCACTAAGTATGTCTCCTCCCTGCACTCCAAAGCATCCCCTTGGATCCCACTATACACCTCTGCATGTCCCTGTGAATTACCACTCATCACTGTATGCCCCTGTATACTCATGCAAGCTCTTGTTTCCTCCTGCATCATCATGTATCATGGGTGTACTACTGGGTCAACCTCTACATGCATGTCAAACAATCCTGGAACCCAAATGGAAGTGTCTGTAATATCCCTGATCCAGATGATCTGGATATCTACTGCTGAACTACAGTTTGGCTACCGAATCTGATACTCTGGGGGTTTCTGACTGTGTTTGAGTAGTTGTGTGAAGATGCTCAGTTGTTTTTGCATGTGTGTTCCAGTTTATTATGTGTTTAGCAGTATAAAACAATGCATACGAAATAAGGACAACACAACTCACTGATATATATATATAATGCTGGAAAAAGTAGGAAATACAATAAAGACTGGAAGCAGATATGATAATCGTCAGTTAGATCTCATGGATCGTCACTGGAATACAAAATAATAGATAAGAAATACCCGTGACCAAAAGAACAGGTGTTGGTCTGCGCATGCATGGATAGATCGGCAAAAAGCAGTCTAGCAACTCGCGGTAACTGCTGTAGAATCCAGAAAACTCGCCATGATGGCGATACCCGTCGGAATGAGCTGGAAACTGTCTCAAAAGATGTGCCCTGGCCTCTAGATTGATCCTGTTGACTGTTGGACTGAAGATTCGACCTCTGAAGCTTCGGATGTCACCCCCTGGGGGTTTGCGCACCTCCTGGGCTCAATGAGTGCGCCCTAGAGATTCCACCGGCAGAATCTGACGATGTATAGCTCAAAACGATTGTCCTGGTCTCCTCTGTAATGGGTCGGAAGGGATTCCTCAGATCTTCCCTGGAATGTCCCCCGGAACCCCAAATGTGCTTCCTCAAGAGTTGTGCCCTAAATGACTGTTTTCCGCTTTTCGGAAGATTGTACCGTCGGAAACTGACTATAGGTGGCTCAAAAGGTGCGCCCTGGCTAACTCTCTAATGGTTCGGAAGGAATCGGCCAGATCTGAAATTGTCTCAAGCGACCGTACAAACCCTCTCTCAATCACTTGCGCCCTCACTAGCTGAGTTGCGCAATCACTGAACTGGACACTGTAATGCATGGTGAAATACCTGGATGGTATCTCCGATAGGCTAGGGTGTGTCTCTCAACACCGAAACCAATCAAGGGTGGTGGTTTCCTCCAGAAATCCACAAAACAACAAGGGGGTCGATTTCCTCCTCCTCTGCAAATACCTCAACATCAAATCATAACATATCATAATGAATTAGGTTGCTTTACCCTTCCTTTATAGCTTCCCAAAACCCTAATTCGTTATTGACCTTTTCCCTCCAAGTGACTTTTACTTTATTTTATTATTCCTTGATTAAATCACTTAATTAATTAATTAATTAACCATTTTACCTTTAAAAAGTGATTTATCCATCCTGATGGCTTCTCCGGCCACTGAAAGTCACTTCTCATCATCTTATCCTGTAATGCTCTTCCTCCCGATTCTGATGAGCTATTACATTAAGAGGTTTCTCCAAGTAATATGCCCATTATGACCTTAGTGAATTTAATTATGATATGACCCATAATAACTCAAAATTACGGAAATCGTCGGAACGCAACGGAACCAAAGCCCAGTTGTGCGGAATGGATACTGATGATGAACGATGCAAGTCGGGTCCAAATAAACCCCTCAATATCTCCCGAAGTCTTTGTCACCCCTATTTGACTACTCGAGTAGGCATAACACTCTGAAATGTTGTAATGTTATAATGTCCCAAAATGGGGACATTACAGTCCTCCCTACCGGAATATTGCTTGTCCTCAAGCAATAACTGAATCCAACTACATATGATACCAAGGTCCCATATCCACCTGTGTGACACAAGGTAGACTCCTCTCAAGATGTGGTCTCTCCAAGTGCTCACCACGCATGACACCCACATGCTCCTGATGAGTAGAATGATCAATGTCCAAAGAATCTCAGTCAACTCCTCGAGCAACCACTCTACTCGAAACTCAACTCCATCAAACGTTGAACTACCAAGCACTCCAATCCCTGGATCCCATATCAAGATGTGAATTGCAATGCCCTATGAAGTATAGTTCTGTAACATATCAACACCATGAGTCTCCTGCAAATAACACACGGCCTCAACCCGAAATGAGTTTGTCCTCCAAGACCATACCAACCCCAACACGACGTCCACCAACTGAACATGTTGCTGCCATAGTGAGGTAATGAATCACCAACAAGTGACATGCTCCCCCCAATACTGAAGCTCACTGGAAAGTCAAAGTGAATTCCCCCTATAAAGATCCACTCATCTCCATCAGTCAATGAAATGCCCAGCCCTGTAATCCCAGGGTCCCATGCTAGCCTCTGACAGGGACCATCACACAGACACTGCACTACTATGATCATGACTGTCCGCTCAAAATATACATACTGGATCCCCCACTCCTGGATCCTCACGCTGAAATACCTATGAAAAATGGGCTTGTTGTCAAGAAGCTGACCTTGTAAAGGTATCTCTGTGGAAACATCATCTGCCCAACCACCTCCATACTCGATCATGAGTATCAATAGGGAGAACCTGTCTCGCCACATAGAACAAGTCCCTGCAAGCCCTCTCAAAACCATCCAAGAGTGAAGTATGTTGCTCTCTGGCGCAACCTGGGCCATCATAAGATGAAACAACCCACTAACCAAATGGACTCCCGGATCCCATGGAAAAATTGGAAGTTCATCACTTCCAATCCTCACTAACTGCTCATGTATCATACTGATAACTGTCGGAAGCGCTCCATCCTCATCCCAATGAGAGTCTGAATCTGTGTCACCCTCTGAGATAGCTGTTATCCCATGGCCTAACATGCTCACCATCACGCCCAAGGTCTCAACTGTCTGTCTCTGATGATCCACCGCTATCCTTCTGTATGCAATAAAGACACTCCTGTCAGGTGGTCTCGGCCTACCAACTCTCCATGTCCCCTGCCATTGTCTATCTCCCCCTATGTTGTTGTCAATGATGAAAGTATTAGGAAAAGCTAACAGAAACATCTGTAACCGACTGTAGGACTGGTAAGTATCATATGCTTTGGTCAATCCCCAGGATTGGACCAAAAACTCATCCACTAGCACCCATGGTGAATAATCGTCTAAACTCCAACTATCGGATACAACAATAGATAACTCCACAAACCGTTGGTCAATCACTCTCCCTCCATCATCACTCAGATAGCTTCTATTACTGTGAAGGTGATCTCCCAGAACTATGTGCTGCTGCAAGGGGGAGGAATCTCCATGCTCCACTAAGTGTGTCTCCTCCCTGCAATCCAATGCGTCCCCATGAATCCCACTGTACATCTATGCATGTCTCTGTGAACTACCACTCATCACTGTATGCCCCTGCATACTCATGTGATCTCCTGTATACACCTACAACATCATGGATCCTGGGTGTACTACGAGGTCATCCTCTACATGAAGGTCAACCAATCCTGGAACACAAATGGAAGTGTCCTCATAACTGCCCCTGGCTTTGGAATCCTCATGCGTATGTGTGTGCCCAACTGTCTCAACACTCCTCGTGAAGGGTGGTCCCTGTGACCTATGGACATCCTCCAGCAATGTAACTGAGGAACATATTTGAATCTCTGTCGAGATAGATATAGTGTATCTCTGACCAGTCTCCTCAAGGAGCTCATCTAATCTGAACTTTAATTCTTGAAGGGTTGTATGTGTGCCTTCCAAGAATCCTCGTGTGCTCACCAACGCATGAGTGAATCGGTCCACCTCCAACTCCTTCTCCCTCAGGGCCCTGCGATACATCTCGCCAACCTCCAATAGGTAATCTATGTCCATCAACAACTGTTCGTAGTCGGCCCTCATCATAGTTACTCTTTCCCTGAGAGTATGAAAGTCATCCATGGCAAATACACCATTTGAACTATCATGTGCCATCGATGCCCTCCAACAATAATCTGCCACCAATGCGTGTGTATCATCCATGCATCTAGTGGTTGCCATGATCATGTCCTCGCTAACTCTCAATTGTCCCGTCCAGTGTCGTGACTCATGATCGCAGTCCCGCTGAGGTTTTACCTCATGCCCCTCACTGCTAGTGTCAAGAATGGAATCCCCAACCACACACTCCTCAAAAGATAAGGCACTGAACTGCCCACTGTCCACTATGCTATTGAGTCCTCCTATATGCCACTGCACACCATCACCAACTGCTACCCCCATCTGAATCGCACTGTATCCTGTATGGGCAGTTGTATCCTCCTGTGTGCTCATTCTGCTAATGTCATCTACACCTGGATCTCATACGGATGTGTCTAGACATGAGATATGGTCATCCCGACCCATGCAGAGTGCACCCTCATTGTTAATATTATGGTAGCTTCGAGAGGTATGAACCTCTATTGTGACCTATGACGAGATTAGCATATTCCAGAAGGAAGCAAAGAAATGAAGGAAACCCTAGACAAGTTGTCGGCTGCAAAAATATATATGATATGAATTTATTAGTACCCAGGAGGAGAAGTCGGCCCCAGTAAGCCTGCCCAGACTACTATAAATATAGGGCGCTAGTTCTCATTATTCACATCTCAGCAGTTGCAAAGAGAACTGGATCTGCGCAAGTGCAGTGACAGTTTGTGCACAAGTCTCTGGGAAAGTGTGCACCAGCTTCTGGGTGGGAATATCTGATCAACTTGGTTTCTATTCTTGCTTGGTGCATTAGCCTCTCTTAGCTATTGGATTGCTACCAGGATTCTCTTCTCCATCAAGGACAAGGTGCTAAGAGGGTGGCTTCGGCCTATGGTTGGGTGACGAGGGTATCGTCAATGGTAAAACGAGCACAATCTTCTATATTCTAACAGGTTATGGGCCCACACCTCCTTCATTTAGCCTAAAACGCTGGAAGGAAGCATAGCCGCTAGATATTGAGCTCATTGAGGAACTGCCGCTAGGGTTACTAGCAGGAGCAGCTTCCAAAAACACTATAGCTAGGGTTACTAGCAGAAGCAGTTGCAGAAACCCTAATACTCAGATCCGGCACCTTGTGATGGAGCATCTCGCTCAATGAGAAGATATTCAGATGCGCCCTAGTTCAGCGCACCTTTTGGCTCTCTCAGAAGACAGAAATGATGAAGTTGAAGTTTTGGATCAAGGCATGACCAGTTACCAGTCAACCGAAGACATGAGCAAAACGATCAGTGTCTTACACTACTCAGCACTCACTGGAACGATTGAAGATGACATGTGGATAATCGATAGTGGTGCTTCTAGGCACATGACGGGAGATCAAGCCAGACTCTCAAATCTAAATGAGAAGAAGACATCTTACAAAGTGGAGCTTGGAGACAAAAGCACTTACCCCGTCGAAGGATTTGGACAAGCCTCCGTCAAGTTGAAATCAGGTAACCATGTTCACCTAAGCAATGTTTTATATGTACCTGGTTTAGAAAAGAATCTTGTGTCGATATCATGTCTAGAAGACAAAGGAAAAAGAATAGCCTTTGTGGATGGAAAGGTGTTATCATGGCATAAGAACTCCAGCATAGAGAATGCTAGGGTTATTGGAAGTCGTGAAGGAAATCTGTATAGACTACTAGAACAAAATGAAGAAGCTCTCGTACATGACGAAGTTAACCCTAATGAGCTTTGGCATAGAAGGTACTCTCATATCAATTATCAAGCATTACCTTTTCTGAGAAGAATGGTTGAAGGAATACCAGAATTGAAATCTACACATGAAGGAATCTACAAGGGATGTGCCCTTGGGAAGAATATCAAGAAACCATTCCCAAGCAGCAACAACAGATCTAAGGAGATCCTAGATCTAATACACTCAGATGTTTGCGGTCCAATGCCAGTCAGATC
>SNQJ01S0142849.1:0-13003 GCA_010110895.2 Picea sitchensis
ATCAAACCAAACCATTTACATCAATGCCATATGATCCAACAATCTCCCAAGTAATCAAACCATTGGCATCAATGACAAACCATTGGCATCAATGACAACATGATCCAACACAACTTCTCATGGCCATAACTTTCTAACCGTGAGGAGTTATGTGACATTCCACATACCAAAGGAAATGGCATGCCAAGAAATATCCATATAGGATAGTGTCACTAACAAATTCACTAACCTTCATCTCATTATTCCACAAATAAGCATGGGTTCTCTAACCATACTTCTAGGATAATTCAATATGCAAAGCATCTTCCCGTGAGGGATTTTACCATAAGGGAACCACTTTGGAGTTCATCCATTTGTACTTATTATAAACTATGACAAGACAATAATGAGTCATATTTACATCAAACAAACTTGGGTCCATTACCCAAACCTTTGTGCTATTGGGCTTTCTTCAAGGGCTGACATCAATCTACAATATCACTCTCCAATTGTTGACATCAATGACAACCAACAATCCATCAACCTAAGCCAACTGTCTGACACTTTGATTTTATTTTGTCACAACAAGTTAACTAGAAAAATGTGCAACTACAATCATAAGGCAAAAGAAAGCACCATGAGACACTTATACATAGTTCCTTAGAACCCCGTATTGAATTTCGGTTGAATTATAGACACAAGAATAAAACTTAAATTTTATTTAAAGAATATCATCCTCCCTATAACCACACTCTTGAAACAAATTTAAATAATGCCACATAATTACAAAAGTTAAATTCTCCTTTTATCCCCGTTACAAATTTTGTAAAATCATATAATTTAAATTTTGTAAAACCATATAATTCCCCTATTTAGAAAAAACCTTTATAACTCCTTTTCTCCCCAAAAACATTGTCCTCATTGGTTTTAGAACCTAATACCACTCCTTTACAAATGTTTCATTCCAACCACTCTCATTAATCCTTCAATATGGACATTTTGAAAGAAATATAAATGTTTCAAAGGTATTACTTCATGCCTTTTGAAAAGGTGTTAAGTTATGCCAAAACACTTTACCACAAAAAAAATTGAAAGGACATCATCAATTAAATCAAACCAATTGAACGATGTGCCTTGAACTCCAATAAGGATTCAACAACTCTATCCAATCCTTTTTCACCAACATAGAATGGCTTTTCACCAACATAGAAAAATCATATGTTCTTTCACCAATAGTCATTTAGCAAACCAATCGTCCAATATAAGAAATTATTTGACAAATAGTCTTCATTAATCACTAAGAGATTTCTTCATGTATGGAAATTATATATTGGAGGTATATATATTGGAAATTATATGAGATTTCTTCATGTATGGAAATTATATATTGGAGGTATATATATTGGAGGTATAGTGCAATGAATTAAAAATTCTCTTGTGATTTGTAAACTACCATGTGTATTTCACTGGAGAGTTTGTCAAAACAGATCTAATAAAAATACTGAAATCTTTATTATTAAGGTCAATTTCCTTTAGATCTCAAATTCTTTAATTACTAGTTTTTTGCTTAAATGTATGAAATAGCTAAAATGCGAAAAATAGAGAACGTAAATAAATACTCACACACCATCCACAAATAAACACAAGATATAACCTGGGAAACCCAATACGGGAGAAAACCCGGGTAGAAGGTGAGGCTGCTCTGTTATTTTTTCTTCAAATGCAAGTACAAAGAAAGAGTCACTCTCTTTGGAGTTGCCTTTGACACTATGTCATGTATGGATTCTATAGGATCTCTCCTCCTCTGTTGTGATATCAAAATACCACTCCTATGTGCTCTGCTCAACTATGGAACAAGTACAATGCTAAATAATGGAACTGCTTCTCCTCCTAGCAACCTGGTATTTAACATCACCTCATAACCATCTAGGGGTAGGGTTTTGACTTCCTCAACCCTCACTTGTGATAAGGTTTTGGACCTTCTAGAATATTCTTGAAATTTTGTACATGGCTAGCCCCAAATACGCGAGTAATGGAGACTAACGTGACATCCACTTGTACTATGGTGGTTAACACAGTAGATCAACTTGTGGGAGGCATACATTTCACATACAAACTCTGATTGAGGCATTTGATGGACCATTGGAAAAGTCTCGGAGTGCATAATACATAATATTTCTCTAGAGAATTAAGCAGGTACAAAAATGCCATTTTATGCCTCAAATGGATCTGGAATATTTCAGATGATTCTCGACCTAAACTTTCCAAATTGGGACATGTGACTAAAATGACCATGCAAACTAATTCCTCTAATTGTTTCCACTTTGAAAGCATCAAAATAGATGAAAAATAATATAATGATCCAATACAAATCATATCTACCCATTTAGGGAGACTTTTGGTTTGCAAAAGATTTACTAAATGAGGTGAGGGAAATTTTCCTCTACCTTCTCCTTAGAGTACCATTTTTCTTTTCATAGAAGTTCTCCTTTCAACCCAATTTGCCAAAGGTCATGCTACCCCTATCTTGTAGTTTTGGACTTCTTCTCCAAAACTATGTCTTCTGCCAACTATGATTGAGAATCTAGTGCTAAGTTCTCTGTAGGACCTTCTCCTCCTCCTCCTAATCCAACATGGAAGGCTAATAGAGTTTCATATTCTCCACATTCACTACTGAGTAAATGTGCATGTATGGGGGTGGATTGAGTTTGTAGGAATTATCTCCCACCTTCTCCAATATCTTGAAAGGTTCATACCGCAGAGCCTTGATATTCTTACTAGGACCCTGTAGTCTTTCCTTGTCAGTTGTAACCAAACCTCGTCTCTCACTTTGAATGAATTCTCGATTCTATGTTGATAATGTCTGGCCTTATACTTTTCCCATGACTTAATCAACATCTCTTGTACTTGCAAATGGATCTTCCTAATCTTCTCAACATTTTTTTATTCTCTTAATGCATCTCTTGTGAGGTCCTCCCTCACTCCTCCTTGTTTTCCATATACAACATCCAAGGGTGAAGGTGGAAAATATCCAAAGAAAGTTTCAAAAGGTGACTTACCGGTAGAAGTGTGGACTGATATGTTATAAGAGTGTTATATATAGATCATATCTTCATCCCAAGTCTTCAGATGCTTCTGGTTGTAACCCCTCAAAATTTTCACTAAAGTCCTATAGAATTATTATATCTTCCCATCTGTCTATGGATGGAATGTTGTATATCTCTTCAACTTAGTGTCCATATTCTCCCATGATGTATTTCAAAATGTACTATGAAATCTGGTATCCCTGTCTGAGATGATGCTCCTCAATATCCCAAAGTGCACCTAGACCCATTCAAAGAATATGTTTGTTGCTTCTTGTCCTTTGATGGTATTTTTACAAGGAATGAGAATGCACATCTTGTTGAACCTTTAAACTACCACAAATAGATAGACATGTCCCTTCCTAGTTGTTGGTAAACCTCCCATGAAATCCATGTAAATTATTTCTCAAGGTCGAGTGAGTACATGAAAGGGATGGTATAGACCTTGCTTCCTGTTAATGGGCTTGCTGGTACAACAAAGTATACAATCTCTAATATACCATGCTACATCTTCTTGCATTATGGGTCAGTACACATACCTCTGTAAGTTGACAATTCTCTTCCCAACACCAAAATGTCCTACAACCTTGGAGGCATGAGCCTCTTTGATAAGTTGCATTTGTTCACCTTTAGGGGCACAAAGCTTGTCGAGCTTGTAGAATAACACAGTTTGGAAATTATAGTTATCCTTGTTGTCACATTCTTCTATATGAATTTGGCCCTGTAGCTATTGAAACACCTCCTTGAAGTCCTCATCTTTTGTGTATGTGCCTATATATGCATCATGGCTAAAAGGATCCATGTGCAGCAGGGTTCCCAAAGTTGTAATATTGGATGTGGGTGGCCTTGAAAGCATGTATGCCAACCTGTATGTGTTTCCCTTATTATACTTGATAACTAGATGAAATTGTTGTAAAAATCCCATCCACTTGTAATGTTTGGTTTGTTGTAGCTTACTCTGGGCCTGCAAATACTATAGCAGCTAGTGATTTGTGTGGACAATGGTCTCCTTGCCCATCAAATAGTGCTTCCACTTCTTGACGTTTTGAACTAGGTAATAGAGTTCCTTGTCATAGGTAGGGTAGTTGACAACCGCCCCATGAAATATTTCAGAAAGATAGCATATAGGCCTTCCTCCTTGCATCAAAATTTCTTCGATGGCATACCCACTTTCATTTGTCTCCACTTCGAAAGGATTTTACAAGTTTGGTAATGCAAGAACCAGTGCTTGACTAATCTTTCTTTTCATCTCATAGAAATACTTGTGTTGATTCTTCCCCCACTGGAAACTGTTACCACTCATTATTATGGTGTGGAGAGGTAAAATGAAGTTATGAAATTACTATTCTTCCCCAACAAAACTACTAACTTTAGTGACATTTGTAGGAACTGGCCATTTCATGATGGCCTCCATCTTTACAGGATATATCTTAAGATCCCCTCCACCAATCACATACCCTAAATAAACCAAATACTGTTGAGAAAACTCATGTTTCTTAAGGTTAGTCAACAATTGGTTCTTCTTCAGAGTCTCTAACACTTGCATGAGATGTGAGATGTGATCCTCCCACATAGCACTATAAACTAGGATATCCTCCAAATAGATTATAACTAATGAATCTAGATATGGGCATAATACATCATTCATCGGTCTCATAAATGTAGATGGCACATTACATAAACCAAATGGCATGACCAACCATTCATACAAGCCTTTCCTTGTAGTGAAGGTAGTTTTTCAGGTTTCTTCTTCCTTGACGCGTACCTGGTGGTATCCTGATTTGAGAGTCAACTTGGTGAATTATTTTGATTGTTGCAACTGATCTAATGGATCATCAAATCTTGGGCAGAGGGTATTAATGTTTTAGTGTAATCTTTTTCAATTATTTGTAGTTGATACACAATCACCAAGTCCCATCCTTATTTAGTGAAATTATGATAGGTGACCCACAAGGTGAGTTTCTTGATTGAATCACACCCTGCTGCAACAACTGTTGCAACTGCTTCTTCACTTCATTTGCTTCCAAAACAAACTGTCTATATAGCCCAATATTCAACAATAGGAAGTCTGGAAATAACTATATTTCGTGCTTCACTTCCCTCTTGGGAAGTATCCTTTTAGGCTCCTAGAACACTCCATTGTATGCATGTAGCAAATCCTCCAACTAATGTTTCTTATCATTAGTACACTCCTCTAGGGTTTTCTTTACTCTATTGACTCATCCTCGATATGATTTTCTATTAAGAAAAGTAAAATATTTCTTACTAGAACTAATCAACTTCTTGGCTTGATTGGAACTTACCAATGAGATATTTGACTTTCCTTTATGCATGTTGAAGATGTAGGACTTCCCATCCTTGATTAGTCAGTATTGGTTGGCTCTTTGCATGAAGATTTCATCCATCATATACATGTATTGGATTCCAAAAACTACTCCACATATGTCAAGGAGTACTGCATCCAATTCCACTTCATCGATAAAATCAACACTTACAAAATATTTAATCTTATATTGTTTCGTTACCTTGATCTTTTCATCTTTGTTTACCCATCCTAATGGATATGGGCTAGGATGTTCATGAAACTCCAATCCAAGCTTTCTGACCAAATTTGGTACTACGATATTAGCCCGTGAATCAGAGTCAAATAGGGCGTCTATCTTGGTCTTCTTGACATAGATCTTGATGTATAAGAGTTTGTTCATCTCCTTCTCTTCCCGGTGATGACGATATTGATCTATACATCTATCAAAGTATTTAAAAATACCTCACAAGGATGAATCCTCCTAAATTTTTAAAGAGGTGGTACTCCTCTATATGAATAATATACAAAATTAAAATAAAACCTGAGAAAGGACCAAGTTTATTTCAATAAAATAAGCATTCACATAAAAGGAAAGGCTTGAGAGGGGATCGGCCTCTATTCTAATGAATATATACAATATCATACAATATTTAACAATATTTTAGAACACTTGTAATATATACCTACCTCCCTCTTTGGAGGGAAAGGAACAACTAACTTGGACTAAGTGAGGCCAACTCAGCGAGTGCCGACTGGCCCACCCTCACGTCACATAGCGAGGAAAATGATACTCCTTGCAAGAAACATTTCCATCATAGCATAAAGTAGAAAATTTCATTTGGTAGAATGAAAATAAATGACCACATGTGCAGAGAACTTGACATAATATTCCATTGAAAACATAAAAGAGTGATGGACACACACTTGAAATTTCATTTTAAAACTGAAAGTCTAAAAAATCAATAGTCATGTATCCCAAATAGTTCTCTGTGAACCTCAAAAAATATACAATTGTATTTAAATGTTTATAGTATTCATAAAAGTAAAAGGCGTTTGTCCAAAAGGACTAGGATTGGGGCTCCCGTGGACCATTAAATAGATGAAAGACCTATAAGAAAGAAAGAAATAAAGGTAGTTATAAACTGGTCTTAGGTTTTCAAAAGTCATGAAATAAATAAGATTGATGGATTATTAACTGAGTGGAAGAAAAGAAAAGGAAGGCCAAATGTAACAGATGTTTGACTTACTAAGAAGGAAAATCTCTCTCTCTCTCTCTCTCTCTCTCTCTCTCTCTAAAGTTCCGCTTTATATGATTTTGAGCTTCATGCTTCCTTTGATATCTGTCTTGGGTAGTTATTCCAGATTGATGATCTCTTGTAACAACTTCTTGAGACATTCACTGATTTACTCCTTTATTGGTGGGATGGTGATTTCTTGCTTAGCTCTAAGTGTGCATATAACCTCCTATATTTCTTTAAATTCCACATGGAGTTGGTCAATTGTTGACAAGTGTTCTTTGTTTTCATTTACAAATGTGACAAGCCATCACTTAAGTTCTTCTTTGGGAAAATCTACGAGGATTTCAAATTTGTTGGCCCATAAAATCTTAACTATAGCTAAGTCCTTGTCTAAATGAGTCTTGGTTATGATCCCAGATTTTCTTAAGAGTTGTGGGCCCTATAATTCTTTTACAATATCAAATTATTTTAGAAAATAATCTCCTCTTTTTTCATCAATTTTCTCACAATCAACAATTGCCTCTTTTAACATCTTTACTCTTGCTTCCCATCCTTCCCTTATTTGTTTTATTCTTCTGTTTGAGGGTAATTGTTACTAAATTTTGTGATGATCATTCAAGCTAGTGACTCATGCAATTAAAGTTTTTACCTCATTATTATAGAAGACTTCATCATGCTCTAAATATTTTTTCAAATATTCAGTCAAACTTGTAATCCTTTGAGATAAATTCTGTAGGCTAGTGCTAACTTCCCATGCTTGTGAAATAATATCAAGTATTTTGTTCATATTATCAGCAACATAGATTCTTACTCCACTCAATAGTTGGGTATATTTTCTCACTCTGGTGGAATTTCTTGGTGTACTTGGGGGAATTTGGTTTGATGGAAGTATGGC
Source organism: Picea sitchensis (assembly GCA_010110895.2). Lineage (NCBI taxonomy): Eukaryota > Viridiplantae > Streptophyta > Pinopsida > Pinales > Pinaceae > Picea > Picea sitchensis. The sequence continues at coordinate 7,501 of SNQJ01S0142849.1, forward strand.
TAGTGGTTCAACAAACAATGGCTTTGGACTCACTGTATTCTTGAGCTCACTTACTCTTTTTTTTAACTTAATATTTTCTAATTCTTGCTCCAAAATTGAATGGGAAAGGGCATATCCTGTAGAAAAATGTAATTTCAAGAGTCTGGAGGGTCCAACTCTTGATACATCGACATCTAAGCTCAATTTCTAAATTACCTTTTTGTTTTTGACGTTGATCTTTTCTATCTACAACTTCTTCTCTTCCTTGTTGTATTGATAATTGTGTAGTGTCAAGGACCACTCCTCAAACAACATAGGTTCTTCTATGGTGAGTTCCTCTGTAATTTGTTGACTTTCAATTATTCGTTGGGCTACCCAGTCAAGTATCTCAACACTATCAATATCCATATCAACAATATTCCTTTGGTTTCCTGAATCTTGGGAATTACTTTTTCTTGGTGTTATGGTAAAGTTCCCCCTATGAACAGGTGAAACCCCCCTTGGATCAAGACACCTCTTTGATCTAAGAAAGAAGGAAAACAAATGATGTACTACTTTCCCCCTAGACCTATTTCAACAATTAGTATGAGAAAAGAGGGATGTATGACTTACCTTTTTACATCAGTTGTCCTCGCTACTCCAACCTTTAACCTTGATGTCCAAGCTCCTAGGTGCAAGAAAAGTTATGCAAGGAACACAAAAAAAGTTCCTTCTTCTACACTATATTGTTAAGTAGAAATATATCTATCTATGATGATTTAAACAACAATAGACATGCATATATTGAACACATAGACATGAGAGGAATAGGCCAAAATATGTATTAATGGAGAGAAAATAACAGTGAAGCACTTAAAATATAAATATCGACATTGCAACAACTCCTCCAAGCTCTCCTTTACATTCCCTTGGGTCTCACAAAATCATAAGTATGTTTCTCTCAATTCTCCCTCCTTCTTGAATGTCTCAAGATCAGAAGTATGATACTCTGAAATTCTCTTTCCCCTTTCACTCAAGCATGGCCTTAATTATATAGGAGTTTAGGTATCACAACCATAGGATAGTTTCGAGGAGAGGATGTGGTCAAATGAGGATTTGGATAAACTAATAAGATTGACCTTGCCTTGAATAGGAAATAGCTCGAACCAATCTCTTAACCAACTGCAAACTCTCATAAACAACCTCACAAAACAAGACATGATGGTTCCAACAAATTCATCGCCCCCCCCATAACTATGCACATGGAGATGATCAAGGGATAATCACTCTTTAATACACTCTAGGGGAGAGATGATCAGGTTTTATCCATCGTATATGGGAAAGGGGGCGATGAAGTTCAAACAAGGCCAAAATTGAAAGGAAAAAGGTAGTATTTCGACCTCCAATTGATAGGTTTCCCTTCCAATTTGTCTACGGGTCATGAAAAACACTTCTTCATGGTGATGAAATCATGGAACTTAAGTACGACACTTGGTAAAGTGAAACACTTAGGTGATACATTTGGTAGTGCAACATTTAGGTGTATAACAATTGCAACACTTAAGTGTGACATTTGGTAGTGCGACACTTAGGTGTGTAACATATCCCCCCTAAAGTGTGAGGTCAGAATAAAAGATGATGGCCGAAACACTTTACAAAAATATGTATCTGAGGGTGATAGAATAGGAGAGATAGGTGGAAGCTTCAAACAAACATCAAACAATAAATATGTATCATCCTTGAGGTAGGCATACCCATGCTCAGAATACACTTGACTCAAAGCATGGTCATCAACCAATACACCACAAATCCATGAAATTAATAACTAAGGATATGGCCACCAAAAATACAATGTGGATCCATACCTTCCTGTTATAACCCTAAATTGCACCATACATGATTACTTGCAATCAGGCCATCTCAGATCCCTTCTTTGCCAAAGCACTACTGAACAATTCTTTAAAAAAGCTCTTTTATAAGGGCCCACATGACCTACTCCATTACTGCACGCATGTACACGCTAGCTGACCTCAAACAACCAGTGTGGACCGACAAAAGCACAAAAAAAGGTAAGTTGCCGACATAACACACAACTTTGGGTGAGTTAACTGAAACCCCAGGCCATGCATGGCCGAGGGTTCATCCAAATACCTAGCCCCTTCTAGCCTATAAAAGAAGGGGTAGGGGTCCCATTTGGAAGAGGAAAAATATAGCAAAGAAACTCTGCCCATTTGCATATTCCCATTGTCCCAACCCTTTAGCCATCCTTGTACTAGAAGAGATACAAAGCAAAGACATTGGAGGATAGTTGAAGAGGAGCCCAGGATCAGGTTCGTGGAGAGGTGGCCGGTCTCAATTATTTGTAAGTTGATTCATTCAAAGTAATAAAGAAAATGCCTTTCCCGTCCCAATTCATGAGTTATTCATAGTTTGTTAAGTACATGTTTGAATCTCTAACCCGTTAGTCTATAGGTAAGATGCATGTGTAGTTGTTGCTTGTCTTGTATGCAGGTCAACATTTGAAAGGAGAACTGCGAACAAGTGATCAAGTGCGATAAGGGATCGACATTGAACACCCAGAATGAGGTAGGTTGATCTAGCCATGCATTTACTGAAAAAAAATGGGATTTAAGTCTGGGGACAAAGATAGAAAGTAGATTTTCTCTTGTTCATATATGCATGCAAAGTCTAACCCTATTTGCTAGTCCGTAAGGAGATTTCCCTCACAACTGAATTGGTGACCATATAGGGGAATCTCTAGGGTTCCTGGAATTTTATTTATTTTTTGGGTAGTTTTAAAAGACTGGTTTTCTTGCCTGTTTTTTTAGTTTCTGTAAGGTTTGAGCTAGTAGAGAGTCTGGTTTTCCATACCATCTTTCTCTGTTATTTGCTTGACTATGTTTTTTCGAGACCCATAGAGGTACACGCGGCCTGCATAAGGTCTGCACGTGTGTACCCGCGCCCTACTCTCTTACAGCCCGTGTGCGAATGCTAGTTGAAAAAGTAGCAATAACGTGTAGATTCTAGAAAATTTTTGAGGCAATCATCTTCTTCCCTGTTATAATCAGTTATTTTTAGGGGTTTTCTAGAATTCTTTCTGAGTCTTGGTTGTTTGCAGTCTTATCTCAGAACGGTTTGTTTTACGAAATTTTTCCTTTCATCGTTTGATTTTTTCTGTTAAAAAGAGTGTCTAAGCCTTCGGGAGACCTTCGTTATCAATATTAGTGGTCTCTTCCTGGTTTGGTTTACATGTTTTTAGTTTTTCTCAAATTTTTAGAGATACACGTGGCCTGTATAAGGCCAACACGCGTGTACATGCCCTATGGCTCTACACAGCTCGCGTGCACACGCTTGCTGTTGAATTGTCAGTAGTGTGCTTGTACAGGACAATTTTTGTTGAGGGTAAGGCAGTCATCCTTTCCCTTAATGAGAAGTTATACCTCTCAGGTTTTTGAATCTCTGTCTTAGCAGTCAGTAGCTTATGATTAATCTTAGTCTTAGCTTGCTTTTTCTCATTTAAAAAGTTGTCATTAATTTTTTTTTTCTTTAAGGTTTTTAGACAAGTGTGAGAGTCATTTTTTTTAAGTTGCTAGTGTGTGATTTCTTGAAGTGATTCTTTGCGATCTGCGATTAGGCCAGAATTGTTTTCTTGGTTTTTTACTTGTCGATATTTTTCCTTTTTTTCTTTATCAACATTTAAATAAATAAAAAAATCTCTTTCATTTTCTTGTTTGGTTGAAAAGTGTGATTTTGCATTATAAACCAGGGAAAAGTCTTTTATTTCATAAGTTTTTGCAGTTTACTTAGATCATAAGTAGCTTGTATTTGAGTGAAATTATTTTTGAGTTTGTTGTCCAAAATCTTAGAAAATTTAATATTTTTTTTTTTTTGAAAAGTTGTTGAAATTTTGCATTTAGTGAAAGTTTTTGTTTCCATCTTTTTATTCATTTTTTTTCTTTCATATTTTACACATCATTAGTTTCACTTTCATACCCATTGACATAAGACAAGCCATAAAATTAACGCTAAATCTAAAATTTATTAGACTTTTATGTTTGTAGGGTTAACCAACTAGTTCAGGATTAGGGCCTTGGATTAGGTTGGAGAGGAAACTCTTCAAGGACATTAAAATCAAACATTGGAGTCTGAGTTAGGGAGTGTCCAAGTCTAGTATCGTGAAATTTATTTGGGACCCCCTCTAACATAGGGGATAAACATGAGGCCACGTGCGGAAAGGTAGCGGAGATAACCCCTCCAAGGCTGGACCAATCGTAGTGGAGAACACATATAGAGGGCTTGTTTTGGGATTCCTTCGATTGCATTTTCCACGGGGATTTGTGGGTCTTGAATCCATTCGAAGTCCTCAGTTTTCTTCCAGACCACTTGCTTTCGATACCCTTGACAATTTTCTGGCTCGATACCCTACTCATTGTGGTCTACCCGACTTTCAACTGTACCCACCTGGTGACTGTTCACGCGCTGACAACCTAGTTGCCTATATTTTTTAGGGACATACACAGGTGACTGCAGGGGTATATCATGGTATCTAGGATAGACATCGGGCCACTCTTTGCAGAGTATACTCGGAGGGTGCTTCCATTTTTAAGTTGCACTTGCACCGGTAAGTTGCTCTAGTGTTGGTTGTTGTAACTGTTCTTCCAATTAATTTAGTGTTTGCCTATCTTATCTTATAGGGACTTTTTTAGTGTGTGTTACTTTTGAATGTTTAGACTACCCTAGAGTGTCTTTGATCTTCTCACACAGTGGAGGATCACGAGCTCCACCAATCACGAAGGCTTCTTGGCCTACCGCCAGTTACACTGGATCCACCCCCACCACCATTAAGGCGAAAGCTAGACCAAAAAGGGTCTTTTGAAGCAACCAAGTCACAAGAAATTGTGCCCGCCCAACATGCAATGTCACACACAGAAATGGAAACAATTGTTGTTACTCCTTTTGGGAATTCGTCAATTCCCACTACGGTTGTCACCACAGGAGAGTTTTCACCTCCTAACCCACTGTCACCATTCCGAGCCACCATGGTCTCGACTGCTACTACATCACACAGTGGTCCAATCTCATCTTTGGTCGTGGCCACAACCCCTTTCACACCAAGTGCGACAGGCCCTTCGTTCTCATATGGGATGCCTAGTTCGGGCACAAGTCTTGTACTTTCCTACTCCACTTTACAGACTTCAGGTCTGGGGGCAGGGAGATCTAGCGATCCTCTACAAGGTCACATGGGGGGCACTCCTACTCCTTTTAATGCTTTCCCTTACGGAGGAGGTCATATACCTCCTTCGTCCCCTTCACTCGGTGGCTCGCATTAGCAATCCACTAGGCAACCTACACACCATAGTTTATTTGGAGCGGCGAGTCAAGGACCACCTTCGCATAGTATGCCGATAGGTTCGACACTATTTTCTTTGATCAGAACGTTTGGTAACAACACCTTCTTGTCAGTCACTTTCCCGACTGGGGGAAATCCCAGTTTTGGACAATCTATTTCTATGCAAGGTACTATTCCTGCGCAGGGGGCAAACTT
>SNQJ01S0142849.1:13649-24595 GCA_010110895.2 Picea sitchensis
GTCCCACCAGCATTCTTGCTTGAGTGGTTCCTTCAGTCTTTGGTCCTGCAGTTATCCAAATATGTAGCGACGTCGGGAGTATTCTCTGAAGAAGACACCATCATGAGGGCTCAACAATTTGAGCTCATCTATTCTTAGTCCGGTTTATTATACAACATCTTGCTAGATGTGCCACGCTCAATACTTGATAAAACTAGACAGAGAGCTGGACCACATGCCGATGGTATTGTTGGTTCATCACAAACAAAGCTCGCTGAACAATTGATGAAGTAGTTGCAGTAGTTATCTATACAACACACAACGACCATCCAAACTACTTCTTTGGCTGCTCCCCCTACCAAAACGTCAGAGGTACACACACTACAATTGACTAACCCAAAGGCCACCCAACAGCCTGAAGGAAAGAAAAAACAATGAAAGAAGGGTAAGGGGGATAAAAAACCTACTGATAATGCTGGTGGGGACAACACTGAGAAATGAAAGCCGAGGTATCCATGCAACTTGTGCGTGGAAGACCACCCGACCCATCTATGTCCTCGGCTTGCAGAAGCCCATAAGTTTGTGTTGCAGCAATAGCCTGTTGTGTTGACCAATCCATTTCAACATGGGAAAAATCTAACCCAAGCCTCTGCAAGAATGGAAGGGGGCAGCCAAGAACCCCCTCCGCCTGGGAACAACCCTGCATCCGCAAATGTATATATGGTGAGGGGTGATGTTTTTATATCGACTAGAGCACATGACTGTAGTAAACCAAGCACTTCTAAGAAGGGTAAAGAAGCTAAACTCCCATCTCTTCCTCTACATATTGAGAAGACGTTGGGCAAAACAATGACACACATTCCCAAAGGCGCATTCAAAAAAGATTCTCATAACCCAAATGCAAGGGCCACCCAGAACTACTCTGTGGTGGAAGATTTATCACAAACCCCTTGTGCGATGTCCTCTTTGGAGGTCCTCCAAAGCTGCCCTTCTCAAAGGAAATCCTTGTTAACCACTTTAGGATCTACCAAGACTTGTAATCTGGGTACGATCATGCTGGATACAACCGACTTAAAACCTCATCTGCCTTACCATGTAGCATTTCAGATAGTAGTGGCTTATCCCACAAAAAAATTTACTCGAAATATTTTCCGCACAGTGGTTGATGAGGGTGCCTCGACATGCGTTATGTCATTGGCATGTTGGAAGGCCGTTGGCCAGCCCATTTTGTCTTCGTCACATACTCTCCTCATCGCTTTCGATGTTCGTTCGTTCCGACCACATGGCATCGTTCCTTCTTTCCCCGTGCAGTTAGGAGGGAAGACCATGTGTGTCGAAGTAGAGGTAGTCGATGCTCCCCTCAACTATAACCTCTTGTTAGAAAGGAGTTGGACTTATGCCATGAAAGCTATGGTTGCTACAGTTTTCTGGGTCTTTTTGTTTCCACATGAGGGTCGGATAGTGACCATTGATCAATTGTCTTTCTCCAGACCTGACCCTGCATTGGGGGCATCCACGGTCCTGATGATTGATAATCCCAACCAGGTGTCATTAATGTAGGGGTTGGTTTGTGCCCATCTTTGATGGGTACCTTCGATTACCCGCCCCCTCAAGGCGATATCAAGTTTATATCCAATCACCATAAGGTTGAGATTTTTCAAGTTTCATCGTTTTGCACAACTTACTTCAATGATCCGTGGAAACTTCCTTCTCCATCAGCCACGGTGGATGAGGCAGGGCACTCGGGCATGTCCATGCCCTTGTCTGTCATGAAAGTAGTGTACTCTTTACTCCAACAAACTTCAGCTAACACTGATCCAACTCCTGCACAAGAGTTAGATCCACTTCTAGAGCCTATTTGGGCTCATGTTTCTCTTGCTCACACCGATTCATTAGACTTAGTCTTGCCCTCTGATGAAGCAATAATTGAAGCAATGACTAGTCCGGATAAACCCTGGGAAGATCTTCATCACAGATCATACTTCCTCCCAAAGTTAAGTCGAATTGAAGATGGAGAATTCACCGTGACCATGATAGGAGATCGGTCTTGTCCTATTAATCCCTTAGCTACACATGAGGTTTATGCTGAGGGTAATATGGAAACTATCGCTGAAACCTTACCGATCAATATCTCCCGAAACCCTAGTGTCGTGGAGACCTTACCGAGGGTAATATGGAAACTATCGCTGAAACCTTACCGATCAATATCTCCCGAAACCCTAGTGTCGTGGAGAATGTCTTCGTTGGAGCTGACTGCTCCCCCGAAGAGATTCAAATCTACATAGATATTTTCAAAGAATTGCGCGACGTTTTTTCCTGGTCTTATAAGGAAATGCCAGGCATCGATCCAAAAATAGTCGAACATGAAATCACAACTTATCTTGATGCCAAGCCTGTTCGGCAGAAGCTTCATCTAGTTAATCCTAAGAAAGCAGTGGCCATCAAGGTTGAGGTTGAGAAATTGCTAAAGGTAGGTTTTATCTATCCTATCCATTTGACCCAATGGGTGTCAAATCCTATGTTGGTCAATAAAAAATAAGGCACGATTCATGTATGTACCAACTTCCATGATTTGAACAAAGCATGTCCCAAAGATAATTTTCCAACACCATTCATCGACCAAATCATTGATGAATGTGCTGGTTGCGAGGCCTTTTCTTTCATGGATGGTTTTTCGGGATATAATAAAATCCAAATCAAACCCAAAGACCAACACAAAATGACATTCATTTGTCCTTGGGGTACATTTGCGTATCGTAAGATGCCATTTGGTCTTAAAAATGATGGAGCAACCTTTCAGTGGGCCATGTCTTTTGCTTTTCATGACTTCAAGCATATAGTCGAGGCTTACTTAGATGATTTAGCATCTTGATCTCACAAGAGAACGGATCATCCCACACACCTCCGACTTATCTTCGAATGTTGTTGCTACTTTCGGATTCACATGAATCCAAACAAGTGCAGCTTATGTGTAACGTTAGGACGATTGTTAGGTTTCATAGTGTCAACGATAGGGATCATGGTCAATCCTCTCAAGGTTGAGGCAATAATTCAGTTGCCCCCTCCCCCACACAATCCTTCAACTTCAGAGTCTACAAGGCAAGGCGAACTTTTTACGACGCTTCATCACCAACTATGCTGAGATCACCAAGGGCTTTATGCATTTACTGAAGAAAGACGTTCATTTTTATTGGGACGATGGCTCTCAATTCTCTTTGAATGCATTAAAACATGCCCTCACAACTGCCCCTCTGCTACGACCGCCTAACTATAACAAAGATTTCTTATTATATCTGGCTGCCGCAGAGTCAACCATTGGCATGGTTTTAGTTCAGGAAGATGAATTGTTCTCAAAATACGTGATCTATTACCTGAGATGAGGCCTTGTAGGACCAGAACTCAATTATTCTCATATCGAAAAACTTGTGTTGGCAACAGTTCATGCTGTTCAATGGTTCTGTCATTATGTTCTGTTTCGCAAGACCACCGTCATTGTTGTCGTGAATCCATTCCAGTACATGCTGACATGATGGGTAATAGGATGAAAAATTAGTAGATGGATAGTCATCTTCTAGGAGTTTGACTTAGACTTCGTTTCAACAAATTCCAAAAAGTCACTGGTCTTTGTAGAGCTTATTTTGGAACTTTCGGTTGAGTCAGGTGGCTGTTAGGCTGTTATATTAAAGATTTTTAATTACCTGAAAACACTGAATTGTCAAACCAGGGTAAGTGAACTTAGAGATGCTACACTATATGTGCTGGTAATATTCTAATTCCTATCTAAAGGTTATTCTGAGAATAAAACACAAACTTACTCTTAGAAACAGAACCCTAATGATTATCTTGAAACTAATCATCTATTGTCTAATTCATCGAATGAAAACAGTTCTGAGTTTAAGTATAGGTACTTCTATTTTTGATCTGATGTAATCTCCCAAGACTATCTACCATTAGATTAAACATCTAATCATCATCATATCTATCTAAACCATAAAAGAGAGATCATTTTTAAAAACCTTTTAATCTAAGCATCAAAAACAGTTCTAAATCTAACCATAGGTGAAACAAATAAATGTCCTATTTACCCTACAGGTACTGGAAGCTTCCTTTAATCTGACTATAAGATAATTATCCTAACAAAACAGAGTAAATCTAAACTCGCATTCTCTTTAAATAATGATCAAACTGAAAACTAAAAACATAGCAAATCTAGGTTAAGCACTTGGTTCATTCTTCAAGTTCTACAGGGATAAATAATGCATTCAATATTCATCAATCTATGAGATAATATCAAAATGAAAATGATCTAACCAAAGAATGGCTAAGCAAGAATTCAACAGAGTAATCCCAAGCTCAAAACTAACTTACATGCAGATTCTAAAACTAAAAATTAAGTAACTCTACTGTGGAAAAGAGACAATGAATTGAACATGTTGGCGGGCCCAACCAAGAGGTGCAATTTCCCTGAAACAAAACCAGAGCTACTAAGATCATTCCATGCAAAACAATTTTCATACTTCACGCTCCATAATTCATAAAACAACTCAAATCATTTAATCAATGAATAACATAACGCATAGCAAGTTGTATTATCAGAAATTGTATCACATAGCATATTGTAACCAACGTTTCTTGAGAGCGATCCTAGTTTATATAGATCCTCTCCAAAATAGTTTTAAACATAGGTGCATTAATCTAAATGGATCTTAGATCCAAAACTGACTCATAGTAAGTTAAAACGAACTTCATAGCTTCATGACATGCAGTGTCAAGAAGCGTGGATCATAAATCATTATAATAAAACAGTTCTACAATCTCGCCCTGAGTCAGCATATTGAGTTATGACTCAATCAATTATATGAATCGGACTGTTAATCCACTCCGGCCATGTCGTGCAAGTCTTTGGCATCTTCTTTGGCATCTTCACTAAGTGCGAGCCGGTACCTGGTACTGATAAGTTCTGTTTCAAAGGAACATTACCTAACTCATGTCACGTTAGTATCAACATTAATTTAAAATATTAAAAGACGTTAAAAATAAATTGAATCATAGGAATACCTTGAATATCCCCATTCAATTGTAAAAGGATGTCAAATGTGTCATGGTAAGGCCAGAAGGAAATGATACTAGATATGAAAATGGAGGTATATTTGACATGATATAGGCAAAACAATAGTCAAAACTAGAGACTAACAGTGACGTTGTGCCTGAAGAATCACCTATCCGGGGAGATATGTTTTTGATCACATCTTCGGATCCCTAGTATGGATATATACTTATCTATCTCTAGAATTTGAAGTGCCCCACTTCTACTTCTTCTGATGAGCGTCGACGTATACACCATCAGGCTAACAATTATCTCATACTCGATGATACGTTGTATCAGAGAGGTGTGGACTTCATCCTATGCCGATGTCTCACTCATGAGGAAGCAGTTATCGTGTGTAACGATTTCCATACCGGAGCTTGTGGCGGTCATTTGTCTGGGTTGGAAACAACCCAAAAGATTCTACGAGTAGGTTACTTCTAGCCGACACTTATCAAAGATTGTATTGAATCAGTCAAGAAGTGCCATCCATGCCAAATCTTCTCTTGGAAGATGAGGGAACATCCCACTCCCATGTTTCCTGTCATCATAGTTGGTCCCTTCACCAAATGGGGGATTGATTACACCACATGCAACCCTCCTTCAGCAAAGGGGCACCGCTATATCATCGTAGATGTCAACTACTTCACAAAGTGGGTTGAAGCTAGGCCAACGTTTAAGGATGATGGAGAAACTGCAACTCTCTTTTTATTCAACCAGATCATAGCAAGGTTCGGCGTCCTGAGGGAGATTGTCACTGACCATGGAAGTCACTTTCAGAACCAGATGATGACCGAATTAACATCACATCTTGGGTTACGGCAAGAACATTCATCACCCTACTACCCCCAAGCTAATGGGCAGGTGGAAGCTGTAAACAAAACTCTTAAGACCATTCTACAACGAACTATCAACTTAGCCAAGTCAAATTGGCATTTGATGTTATACTCGACATTATGGTCTTACTGAACATCTGTTAAGACTGCAACCAGTTTCTCACCTTTTCAACTCGTTTACGGGCTGGAGGCATTCTTACCCATCGAATGTCAGATCTCGTCTCTTAAATTGCCAGTACATTTATTTCCAGACGCTTCTCCACTTGAAGAACGATTAATATACCTTGAGAAGCATCATTATGTGGCCCTGGCCAATGAGGCTCACAAAAATAAGGTCAAGTGTCAGTATGATAGGTCTGTTCATCCTCAGATTTTTTTTGAAGGCAACCTTGTCTTGGTCTATGACCAAGATAAGGACCCCCTAGGGGCAGGAAAATTCAAACCCATGTGGTTCAGACCTTTCATCATAAAAGAGGTTTTAAAAAAGGACTCTTATCATCTAGTTGATTTTGAAGGGAACACTTTGGCAGAGCCTAGAAATGGGCTTTACCTCAAGAAGTATTACTCATAGACAGGTCACTGTGGGTAACTTTTTGTAACATATGTATAGTCTTTGTACTATTACTTTTTAGTTTCTTTTAGTGTTATGGACATGTCATTGATGTTATTTTTCATCACTGTGGAAGATGTCAAGTGATTTCGAGGTGTTCATTGGGTATGCAGACAGTGCTAGTCGGCACACTCGGAGGCTTGCCTCCGCAGCTTGGGTAATCTTTACACCTCAAGGCCAGTTATTATCTTCCGGAGGTATATACTTAGGTGACACCACAAATAATGTCACCGAGTATAGTGCAGTTATTGAGTTTCTTCATGACTCTTTTTCATTGGGTATCTCTCATCTCCGGGTCTATCTCAACACTCAATTGGTTGTGTCTCAGTTAAACAGAGTATACCAGGTTCATGATCCAACTTTATACCGATGATTACTTAGGGTACATCTCTTAGAACAAAACTTTGATTATATTACATATTTTCATGTTCCTAGGAGATTAAACCAAGTTACAGATACTCTAGCTAATCAAATTTTAGATTGGCATATTGCACACATATGAAAGAACATTCACATAAACATGTAAATACATTTTTTGCACACATGATCCATAAGACACAAAAGACCAAAAAAAACATATATAATATCATAAAGTAACCAGAGTACACCGATGGATGCAAGAGCCTCAAAAATAGGACCAATAACGAGTCACAGGGCTTATGCCCTCAAAAAATATATACAAGTAGTGCTCGTGGCACGTCAAAATGTCTAGCTAAAGTCAGGGCCTGTGGGCCCTATTATACTGATCCACAACATTGGCTAAACGTCGAAACAACCGGACCCACGTCCGTGGTGCCCCCACTACATGAGGCTGCATAGATGGTGGCAGGTCCTCAATCTCTGCCATTGGGACCGTGCGAGTGAGCGCAGTAAAGTTACGCTTGACTCATCTCAATACCCTCTCAGACTCCCCGACTGGAAGATCTCCTGCTACTGCTGGTCCTCCTGTGGCAGCAGGTGCGGCCCCTGGTCGAGGACAATGCCTATTCCTAGCATAGTCTGCGGATCACACTGGTCCCACATCTGCACACAATGAACACATATCCGTCAAATACTCTGGCATAACAAAAAAAAAATGATATATATAACAAAACAACATAAAAATTACATATGTTTAAAATAAAAAAAAACTACAAAGGTGGAGACTTACCCATCTCCCCTCGCTCCTCTCCAGGAGGTACTGGTATCTCAGGGTCTCTTGAAAAATCAATCCTGGCATAGGGGTAGTCCTATATAACCGAGATCTATTGTGACAACCACATGAAGAAGTCATCATCGAAGGACTCATTGGTCCTTCTGCCACCCTGTCGTGGTAGTAATACTGCCCATCTACACACAGCAGGAAGAGAGGCCTGATACCCTCGTACCACTACTCGAGGACTAAAACTTGGAACTCTCTAAAAAAAGAACGAACACAGAATGGTCTCGAACCCGAAGTTTCTGTGTGTCCGCAAACGACAATCTATCAACTGCCTTTTCATACACTCAAGCAATGTGGTACTCCAATCAAAAACTTGTGCATTTAAGAACTGGATGACACAGTTCATCTGTGCACGGGATGCCTGATGTAGAGCCACAGAACCAGTAATTCACCCAATAAGAAATATTATCGCCTGTAGCAATAAGTCAATGATCTTGCTTATGGGCACTTGCATGCTCGAGCGGTCTGTATCATCTGCTCAGTATAGACCTATCAATTCCGCTATGTTATGCGGCCCTGTAGGAAAAGTCCTGAAGTTGACTGGTTCCCCTCTCCTGGAGAGGCCAGTCAAAAAATAAATGTCCTCAACCGTGGGCACAAGTGACTTCCCCTCTAACATGAATGCCTCTGCATCCGGATGCTAGTAGTCAATCAAGGCATTAAGTAGCCTAGGTTGTGCCCGCATAAAAGGACATAGGAAAAACTTGAGTAACCCACATTGCATCAAAGTAGCCACAACATTGGGGTCTTCCCTGACAAACTCACTAACCTCTTCATGCTCTCTTTNAAAAAAGGTTAAGGAGGGTTAACTCTTGCTTTTGAAGTATTTTTCATTCAATAAGGGGGCCCACGCGTGTTGTAATGGCGACAGACGTGTGTACACATGACATGTCCTGAGACAGCCCACGTGGACCTAGGGGCGACTTTTTAAAGGTCGACGACCCCCTAAAAAACAAAACCCAATGCAAAAATAAATACATAAAATGCAAGATAAGAGAGTTTGTACTTACTTGGTCCAGACATAAGTTCGTTTCATCCATTGTAGCTCCTGGAATCACCGCTTTTGACAAAGGGGGTCTTTTAGCTCCAGAGTCAATTTCCAAATCAACAATGGTGATAATGAGCTGCCAGCTTCTATTTATAGACTTTTTGGCCTCTTTTTGTCACTTTTTTGGTCTCCCTTATCATTTTATTTATACCCAAAACCATTTAAAGTGATTAAGGAGTTGCATAGGAGGGATATGATCGGGCATTGGGACAGTTTTTTGGAGTTTTGAGTAATTTTCGATGGTCCATAATTTTTTTTTTCGAGAATCAACTTGAGCATATAGGTTAGGTTTCTACCCCGACTTTTGTATCTCGTTGTATTTTTCCTCTGCCATAGGATTGATCCCGTCAGGTTGTGACATGGAACCATCATATCTGCTTTAGAAGTGTCGTAACTTGGTGGTAGAGCTTACCGGAACATGGATGCCCTAGGTAGATCCTGGTTGCATTATGGTATCCATGCTATCTCTAAAACATTGTAAGCTCGGGATTCTTTGTAGTTTTTCCTGAATATGAGTTTGAGCCTCATTTGCATGATTCTTTTTCACTCTTGACCTCACCCTCAGGACTCCCAAAAAATAACGGGTCTTATTTTAAGCCCTTTACAGACCCTCTAAACAAGAAAAGATTGCCGAGCGATCTTGTGGCCTTTCACACTCGTTAAATTGAAATTGGAAGTCACGTCTGTCCGACGGTAGTTTACCCCTTTTTCGGTCTGGATGGTCAATTGTACGAACAAAGGTATACTCTATGGAACTTCAGTTCTATAGAAGAGTACTCTTAGGTATAATTTTACCCCTTTTTCGGGCCTGAGGGACTAAAATTACGAAAAAGGAAACCCCACGGAGTCCATAGTTAAGCTCTTTTCAGACTCCCTAAAATTGAAAAGATCGTCGAGTGACCTTATTCCTTCATACTCATTAAATTGGTCCAGAAGAACATTCCTGATGGAGTCCATAGTTAAGCTTTTTTCAGACTCCTTAAAAATGAAAAAATGGTCGAGTGATCTTATCTTTATCACACTCGTTAAAATGGTTTTGAATAGACGTCTTGTCGGTGCTAGTTTACCCCTTTTTTGAACCGACTAGACTACCTTCGAAAAAGGTACCCCAATGGAGTCTCCTTTTATGTTTTTTCAGACTCTCTAAATGTGAAAAACCACCGAGCTTACCTTCTCTGGGCTCGTTAAACTTACATCGAAGGACGTTACCATTGTGTTTTTTGTTAACCGCATTTGCATATCTTATACGATAGCCTTGTAACAGTTTTCTTCTGCGTTTTAACACCCTTGGCCCCCAGAGGATTTTTCCTGAGTATCATTATTTTGAACATTAGTCTTGTCCCTGTGCCTTGAACTTGTATGTTTGTAACACTCATTCCTCCATTGTAACGTAACATTCCTTTATTCTTTTTTCCAAAATTATTGAAAAAGACAAAAAAATCAAATATACCCCAAAAAGAGGAAGGGAAAAGTATTTTCTTTATTGGTAGCATAATGAGTCACCCTTGGATAAAGCACATCTGTCTGTTTGTTCATCAAACCCTGGGATTTAATATAACCTTAGGAAGTTTTTCTCGCTACATAGAGCTGTGTGCTCTCCCGTTTGGTTATTCTTCCAAACATATGGAGAGTTTGTGTTGCGTCCTGCCTCTTAAACTTATGTCAATGCCATGCTGCCTGAGTCTCATCATTTGTCATGCTATTGTCCAAGGGAATTTTGTCACCAAGCCTGAGTCGACCCCTCTGCAATTTGTCTCTTTCCCTCATATGCATCCATCCTAAATGTCCAATCAAGTCCTTGTTCGAAATCAATGAGGCGTTCAGTCTGATCATCAAGTCCATGACTGATGAGCCGTCGAAGACCTCTGGGTAGTGCAGTCATATACTCATATTACACTCCTACCCGAGTTTTGAAGATTTTGAAGTCGTTACTCGAGCTATGAAGACCTCATCTCCAGCCATCAGGCCGTATTAGCTTCTAGAAGATGGATACTCTATATGTATATCTTTCTGATTTCAAGATGTAGCTCCGATGTGTATTGTTTGCAGGTACTCTTTATATAGTTATATGACATGGATCTACAGTGTATTTGATTGGTAGCCACGATTCTATTTTATCCCGAGCATGGGTATGCCCGCCTCGGTGAGACATTTTTTATTTTACAGACGACACCTCTCGGTTCCTG
>SNQJ01S0142850.1:29366-42019 GCA_010110895.2 Picea sitchensis
ATCTTGGAATTGATATTCACCACAAGCTTAATTGAAATTATAGCATTGAGAAAAGGATTATTGGGGGATGGAAAGCTTATTATGGGCTTGAAAACAATTGTAAATCAGCTGAACTTTGGAGTTGGGATAAGAAGAAACTCCTATTTGAGACTCTTGTTACACCTTTTATTCTTTATGGATGTGAAGTATTGGGTTGTAGTATCTCTCGTGAATCCTGGAGAAAGATAGAGAAAATAAAAAAGAATTTTATAACCTATAATCTCAAAATTAAAGGAAATACACCCTATCCCATCCTCCTCGTAGAAACTATCCTCTCCCCTATTGAGAGCATGACTATGACTAGATACCTAATGTATAAGAACAAGTTAAACAACATGGAAGACAAGAGGCTACCTAAAATTGCTTCCAAATCAAGTCATAACCAACATCGACTCAAGCGAGGATGGCATAAAGACGTCCGATCTTGGCTAAACTATTGGGGAATAATGGAAGAAACCATTTTGCAGAATAAAGATACTATTAAAAAAAATGTCAAATCAAAATTTAAGGAAAAAATGTGGTGTGATAAAGAGTTAGAGGAAAAAAGAAAATTAAGGTATTATAAAGATGTAATCAACCCTAATCTAGAAGATCAAAATTATCTATTTATTTTGCCAAGTGTAAAGAAAAAAATAAGCATTGCTAAGATAAGAACAAATTCTCACGAGCTCCATAGTGAAACTGGGCGCTGGTCAATTCCTAAAACGCCATGGGATGAAAGAGTGTGTCACCTTTGTGACACTAAGAAGGTTGAATATGAAAAGCACTTTCTCTTAGATTGTTGAGCCTACACCCATATTAGATCTCATTTTCAAAATATTGATCACACTACCAACCTTCCTAACCTCTTAACTCAACAAAAGTATGGTGGTCTTGGAAGCTTCTCTTAATGCTTTTCGAGCACAGAAACAAAATTCTAAAGAATCACAAGTAATCACTTACCCTCTTAGGGTCAGATAGACCAATTAGGTCTTAGTGGATGTTAATCATCATCATCATCATCAACATCATCATCATCATTCACATTCTTCGCCCAAATGTTTTCTACATCTACTTCATTGATCCCTTATTTAATTCTCTATAACTTTAATCTAAAGTTGTGCACTCACTCCTCATCATTCAAGCTGACCAAACTAACTCTTCCTCATTTAAACGGATGGTTCTCACTACCTCCCCTTCCTCATGCTATAAGTATCATTATCAATGTACTTTATCTCTCTCGACATGACTAATATTTATTCTTTCAACATTATTTATATCATCCTTTCATTACTTTGTGTTTCTTTGCTTCATGCACACACCCTTTGCCTAATTTTCTTGCAAACATACCAACACATAATACATTATAGGAATGAGAAAATCCCGCATATTTCCTCTTTGATGATGTTATTGTTGCAAACATACCAACACATAATACATTATAGGAATAATACATTATAGGAATGAGAAAATCCCGCATACTTCCTCTTTGATGATGTTATTGGTGTAACTGCAATTATATAAATTTTCCTTTGACTAATGATTCACAAATTATTGTTTCTTTACTTTCTTCATATATGCCAAGAATGAAATTAACACCATTCAGTTTTTCTTATTATCTTGTTCATTCACATAAGTAAAAAAAAATCACACAAAATATTATCAATATAACTTATAGTTTTAAAACTAATCATAAATTCTCTTATATCGATTATATTCACATTTTCTAAAAATGAAACCTTATTTATATGGATTTAGATATAGTGTTAATTTTAAAATAAATTTGTAGACAATCTCAATAGACACAAGATTCTATGTGAAGCCTCCATCAACAAATAATGTATAAATCTTACCGTGTACTTTATATTATGTTTTAAAAAATTTAATAATTTTAAAATCAATTTGTAGGCAACCTCAATAGAAACAAGATTCTATGTGTAATTTCCATCAACAAACAAAGTATAAATCTTACCCCTATCTTACATTTTGTTTTAAACATTTTCTTCCTCCTTTATCTAACTTTACTGAAGTAACCTCTACATATGCTATAGCAGCATGGATTCTTTTCTCTTATCTCCTCCGTACACCATACCGGTATATATCCTTGAACTTCGAAATTAAGACAAATTTCTTTAAACTAACCACCTCTACGTCATATTCTTGTTGAATTTCTTCCTCTATCAACATCATAACTTCACCGTCTTCATTCCTTCTGGCCTCTTTGAATTACTCAACTTCTTTTTATAATTGAATGAAGAGTAAAATAATTAAACTTATTCTAAGTGGAATAACTCGAACCATTTAACTTCTTCGTTATGGTGTCTTGGCATTCCTCCTTCTATGTCGAGCCTTTGACTAACAGTATATTAAAGTTCTTATTATATAAGTTCTTATTATATTATTTCATAGTGATTTTGAATTTGTTGAGAGTCCGTAATCCTCTTAAGAATTTCAAATCATAATCTATAGACATAAATTTACTTTTCAATTTTTGAACGATTTTATTCTTTACCTCCACTTTAATAATCATATGTTTTCAACTTTGTATATGAAAAGATAAATTTTAGGTTTTACACCTATTTTTCTTCCTTTTCATATATTGGTGTTGTAATATATTTAGTCATCTCATTAAGTTGTAATCATCATTATCACATGGAAATTGTGAACTAGTCAAATATAACAGTATGCAGTATAATTAAGATTGTGGATTTAAAATCCATGGATTATCTATATCAAAGAATTAATCCAATTTAATATATAATTTTTATTTTTTAATTATATCATAAATAATAACAATTGATATCTGAGAATTTACATTAAAATGTTGATCTTAGTAGATGCTAATCATCATTATCATTATAAATATTTTTCATAAAACTATTTATAATTTATATATTTTTTCTATCTAATGATATATCCTCCAAATTAATTTGACATTATCATTATAAATATTTTTCATAAAACTATTTATAATTTATATATATTTTTTCTATCTAATGATATATCCAGAATGATACATAACTCCAAATTAATTTGACATAACTCAAATAGGGGCATAATTATACTCTTTTAATAATTTCTAGATACACATAATATTTCCGTGTCTCCTTTACTAGATAATATTTCGCCAGCAAGATCTACATTCCACTATATATCTTTTGAACATATTTACCGTGAATTCAACTCTACAACGGATGTTTTGTGAAATAAAAAAAAAGCTATTTCTGTTCTTGAAGGAACTCTTCGTGGGCAAGAGCATCAAGGCTATGGTTTGGTGCCATCTGTGATTCTCAACTTTTTCTACTAGAGTTACATACATCTGTTTGTTTTTAGAGTTACATACATCTGTTTGTTTTTAGAGTTACATACATCTGTTTGTTTTTTGTCATTGTAAAAAGATGTACCTGTTTCTCTAAGAGGGGACTTCGTGTAAATTGTGGAGGAATGTATAATGGGCATTGTATGCGTCTTAAGTGGGTTTAGTCTATGGTTTAAACTGGAAGAGAATCGTATATTTGGCAAGTTTTGGATAGAAAGACTATGCATATTTTGATTTAATTAAATATCCAATATGTGATTATATATATATATATATATTAAAGTGTATATATGTTATAAGATAAATATGTAATTATATATATATATATATATATATATAAAACAAGACTAAAGTGTATATATGTTATAAGATATATTTGGAAGACAACTCATAAGAGTGTTTTTCATCCCATTCATAATCATCAACTCATGTATATGTCACCCTTATGTCATGCATGGTGAGGGTGATTTTAATGGCTATGGCTATGATTCTTTTATAGTCAATTTTGTAAAAACTCTAACCAATTAATTAACATTAATTCACATATAAGATATTTTTTTACTATTTTCATTCCAAACATTAGCCTATATTACCCTTTAAGCATTGCACATTTCAATATTAAATAGTCCCTTAAGATATTCTACTTCCTTTCAAATCTTCATAGAAATTTGTAATGCTAGGAAAATAAAGAATGGTAAAATATAGTCACACATCATCCACAAAATAACATGATTATTTGCTCTTGGAAACCCTTGTAAGAGAAAACCTAAATAGAAGGTGATTATTTTCTCTTGGAAACCCTTGCAAGAGAAAACCCGAATCAAAGGTGAGGTTTCTTTGCTCTCTTTTCTCTGGTATGAAAATAATGCAAGTACAAAGGAAAAGGCTCTCTCTATGGAGTTATGTGACACATGTGGCCTAACATTAACACCCTCTCTTATGCTCTCTAATTTCCCACTCCAAGTTATTATACTATGTTATGGAAGAAAATACAATAAGATATAATGGAATCCCTTCTCCTCCTAGCCACACGATATTTAACATAGCCAGATAGTCGTCTAGGGTTAGGGTTTTGACTTCCTCAACATTCGATTGGGAAAAGATTTTGGACCTTCTAGGTTCTTTTGAAAGTCCTCGCGTGGCTAGCTCGGTATGCATGGGTAACTAGGGATGACGTGGTATCCTCTCGTACCATGGTGGTCAACATAATAGGTCAACTTGTGGGAGACATATGTTTTTCATTATGAGAGTGTAGAACATTGTTAATGGTGTGCGAACAAGTTCCAAACAAAAAACCCCAAATGTTTGTTCGCAAGTGGGTTAATGTTATGTAATAGGCCACATGTCACCACGGGTCTGAGGTAGCTCCATAGATAGTTCCTTCTCATTTGTACCTCCATTATTTCCATATGAGAGAAAAGAGAGCAAAGAAACCTCACCTTGTAGTTGGGTTTTCTTCCATACGAGTTTCCTAAAGAAAAACTGTGTTATTTTGTGGTARGTGTGTGATTGTACTTTACTATTCTATATTTTCTACATTTTATCRATATTCTAGAATCTAAAGAAATTTAACCTTCATCGTGTAGATTTTAGTTTTATTTATGAGACTCTTCAATGTTGAATAGTCCCTCAAGCTAATCCACTTCTTGTCAATTATCCACATAGGTTGGGTGGGAAATATCTAATTCTAGGAACAAGGAATCTCATCTTTAATTGAACCATTACACATGTACTGAGTCATAAGTTCCACATACATGCATTATAGGAATGGAATCCCATTCAATTTTAAAGAATCTTTCTGACTATTCCAATTCTTTTCAATTCTCCATATAGATTCAGTCTAAAATATTTAATGTTAAGAACTAGAAAATTTCTTCTTTGATTCAACCATTAAGCATATAATCAACCATAATTTCCATATACTTGTATGATCGTAAACAAGAAAAACACTATGACAACATGTATAACCATCAATAAATAAAAACCAATTTTTGGGTTAGTAATTCATTGCCAACCATTAGGCATATAATCAACCATAATTTCCATATACTTATATAATAGTAAACAAGAAAAACACTATGACAACATGTACAACCATCAATAAATAAAAACCAATTTTTGGATTAGTAATTTATTGCCAACCTTTGCATGCAAATTAAGTTCCCTCTATAATATGTGCCCACCCTTGAACTTGGAATAAATAAAACATAAGAAACAAAAGACAAAATAAAAGGAAGGGTTTGGGAGTTCCACACTTGTAAATTTAAATAAAATAATATTTATTGCACTCACTAGTATTCCGAGTCTCCTTGATTCACTAGCCCCATGGTGCTCCTACGTAAAATCAACCAAACCAAAGTGTAATATTTATTATTTTATATTAACTCAAATATAATAAAATATTAACTGAAATATATTTATTATTTTATATTATTATCAAATATTAACTCAAATATAATAAAATATTAACCGAAATATAATAAAAGGGAAATTTAATTACCCACCTTTTCATATATCTACACTACAAAACACATTATGGCTGAAGATTATATTGGATATTACATTCCTCTACTCCTTATAATATCAACCTCATTACTTTTATTTCACAAAATAAACCATCAATAAATAAAAACCAATTTTTGGGTTAGTAATTCATTGCCAACCTTTGCATGCAAATTAAGTTCCCACTATAATATGTGCCCACCCTTGAACTTGGAATAAATAAAACATAAGAAACAAAAGACAAAATAAAAGGAAGGGTTTGGGAGTTCCACACTTGTAAATTTAAATAAAATAATATTTATTGCACTCACTAGTATTCCGAGTCTCCTTGATTCACTAGCCCCATGGTGCTCCTACGTAAATTCAACCAAACCAAAGTGTAATATTTATTATTTTATATTAACTCACCATAATACAAAATATTAACTCAAATATATTTATTTTATATTAATATCAAATATTTTTATTATAAAATGGTTATGTTGTGCATTAATCGGCATTCTCGCCTTAACTGAATTTATTAAACTAAGAAGGTTGGTGACCTCTCGATGGCTGCCAACCTTTTTGTGAATGTCTTGGGGGACCAATCCCCTCTGATCCTTGAGTTAATTCGAGAATAAGACAAAAAGTGCATACATGAGTAAATTCTCACAACCGAGCATAGCAAAAGACAGAAGCACAGCATTATTCCAATGGGACTGAAGTTTTTCCCTTAATGTAGGGGTCCAGCTTTTTCTCAGATCCTAAAGAAATGTTGAGGCCTCCTTTTCTCTGCCTGCTTTGTTGGTCTTTCGCCCTGCAAGGGCGGAGACTAACCAAGTTGTCTTCGTGTCTTCCGAAGTCTCCAGAGTCAGCTTAGAGGGGGTCGCAGAATCCACCTTCTTGAGCTCCATTCGAGCCCGACCTTCTCGGCCGCTACGATTTTGGGGAGGATTCCTAAGGCTTTCGCTTGTCGAGGATCATCCTTGATCATGTTTCTTCCGGGTTCGAGCTTCGCTCTCCTTTAGCTTGATCAAAACTGCTTATTTTCTAGAGTTGCCTCTTTGACTGAGTGGCCTTCGGGGATTGGTCTAGTGGTTCCTTTCGCCTTGATTGCCTTCGCTATTTGTTACCGGTCAGCATGCCTTTGATCGGGTCCCGGTTCCTCAATGGGTTTTGGGGCGCTTTCGCGGCGGCCGTATGCATGGCACTGTAGGCATTTGAAAGGAATCTGTTCGTAGTCTAGTTCTTGGATATGGCACCAGTCCCTGAGGGAGAGCTTAATGGCTTCCTGGAGTCCTTTCTCGAGGTTAACCCAAACACAAAATGCGGCTATATAATCGGGTCCCCTTCGCTCTACTTTGTCCGTGTAACTTCAAGCTTATTCGGCGTCCCTCCGTAGATTGTATTCCCGAGATGCAAGTGGTAGATGAGGTAGCCCAACCCATACCCTGAGCCAGCGTAATCTCGGCTTCTGGATCAGCCTTCCTATCCGGTAGCTAAGAACGCCTCGACCCCATGAAATAATAGGGGCCCGATCCGAAGACTAGATCGCAGTCCCTTTGCTCAAGAAACTAAGACAAAACCCCTACCTATCAGTAGAAACAGAGAAACGCTTTATCAAGATTTCAACGGTCATTCGTCCATGCCTCCACCGTTTTTGGGCTAGGCCATAATCCCGTAAATTTTCCGATGAGGGATTTTTCTGTTAGAAGGAGGGCAAACTTGCAATGGTCCTCTGGAGATAGCTCCAGTGAGGGGATCTCCTCCATCTTCTAACAAACTTGACGAGAGAAGGCTTGGGTTTGGGGTCTGCCGAACGAACTAACGCCTTAAATTCTTCCAAAAGGATCGCTTCTGCTTTAAATCTCGGCCATCAAAGCCCACCCCGCAGTCAAGATCAAATCTGTAATGGTGAGCTATCAACACCGTATTCCACCTCAAGATGGAAAACCCGTAGGGCGATCTTCGTGCCCTCGCAGGGACCCTCTGAATGTGCTCCCGTGGATTATGATCCGCAGATTATAAACCCTGGTCGTTGCTAGACGCATCCCTGCAAACAAACAATAACAAACACCAGAGTCGCTTCTCCAAATCGCGAGCAAACGCTCAGGAAAAATGCTGCAACACCAATCCGTTGCCCTGGACCATACTGCTACTCCAAAATGCGTGAAGAAGCTTGGGGACACTGGCGAATCAATGGGTGCCGAACCCAGGGTGCTTGGCTGCTGCAGATCACTTCGTGCACTCGAATACCAGAGCGAGACGGATAGGGTTTGGGCCCTAGCCACGAAGACTCGACTCGCCTCATCTTTTTTTTTGTCAAACCCTAATTTGGATTTTATATTATTATCAAATATTAACTCAAATATAATAAAATATTAACAGAAATATAATAAAAGGGAAATTTAATTACCCACCTTTTCATATATCTACACTACAAAACACATTATGGCTGAAGATTATATTGGATATTACATTCCTCTACTCCTTATAATATCAACCTCATTACTTTTATTTCACAAAATAAAATGAAAATCAACACATTATGGTGGTGATGATTATATTGGATATTACATTCCTCTTCTCCTTATAACATCAGCTTCATTACTTTTATTTCACAAAATAAAATTAAAATGATTTTCATTTTAACTATAATGATAATAATTATAAAAAACATGAATGTTAAAGACACTTTTATTTAGAGATTATTCGGTTTACACTAATTTTCAAATCTACAATGTAAATATGTATATTAGAAACACAGAAAAAAGTAAGCAATTCTAATCCAATAGGTATATGTATAACAATTTATTAAGAAAATGTTAAAGACACTTTTATTTATAGATTATTCCGTTTACAATAATTTTCAATTCAACAATGTAAATATGTATATTAGAAACAAAGAAAAGAATAAGCAATTCTAATCCAATACTTATATGTCAGGCTACCTTGGAGTTAAACTGGCTATTTTTTTAATTTTTTTTTGGACAAACCCATCTTGATGATATCAAATATGCCACATGAATCTCTCACGAGAGATTCAATAAATTGCAACTTCATTGCTACAGTTGTCTTTCTAGGTTTAACATTCTCCTTTCTTTTAAACAATCCATCTTGCCGAGCCAAGGCTTTTACATGAAGAGCATCAACCTATAGAATCTTATTGCCAAACATCCAACTATCCAACTGGCAGCGTCTTTTCAATCAATAACTTATGGGAATCATAGAGTTCCACTGTCATAAGAACTGTCTTTTTCTTAAAGCTCATGATTGTATGTAAAGCTGCTCCGTATCCACTAAAGGCCTATAACTCTTCAAAACAGTCTCCCTTATTTCAAATTATTGTGCTTGATTTTCTGTCATTCCCAGTGACTTTTGCTGTCTATTTTCTCTTACAAACCAAAAAATCCCTGGCCAAGGTATCAGCAAACTATTCACTGATAAGATTTGTGTCTTCTAAATGCTGTAATCTTAATTGAAATAACCAAATCAATCGGCGAGTCGGATTGCTATTATATTTGGCCGGACGATGTACAGCTTGTTTCGCCATGGTCGGTGAAATCGGCTTTGAAAAGGACTGCAGCAAGGCACAGTTACCAGCAAAACCAAAAATATGGATCCCCACCGTCACTGATAGTGTAGGGCACCTTGCTTATCTATTTCAATCTCAAAGGACGATGTCGACAAAAGGGGACGTAGATTGGGCGCGATGATTAATAATTACAGACAGCTTTCACAGCCTGTATTGAATTGTTCTGCACTAGCTCCATATCCATTTACTCAACGATTTACGACATGCGTCCATTCCTTGCCGAAGACTAAAACGGAAAATAAAGGGGAAATTGTTCTATTATTGCTCACGTAATCATAAACATAAACATCTGCAGGTCTTGAAAAAGGAAATTCAAGATCTCAATGTCCTTGTTATTATATTGATCTAAATTATTATTCCTGTCGGATAAGCACAGGTCCTATGCATTGACGGGATAGAAAACACTTTCATGACAATTTCTCCACTGTAAAGTATATACAAAATAATGAAAATGTCTTTTAAAAGTGTTTTTAAAATATATATACATTAATTTAGTAACTAAATTATAGAATAAAATCGTTATAATATATCATTTTATGACTTATTAACGTGTTAATTTTAAATTTAGAACAATAAAATTTAAATGATCTGCAACCTTGCATGTCGCCTAGCATAAAAGTCAGTTAAACATAGCAGAATGTTTTTTTTAGAAAAGTATAAAAATAGTGTGTATCAACATTGCATTTTTTTTTTTAGCATAGAGCTCCCCCTCTATGTTAAGTCCAAAACATGGGCTAACCTACTGACCTAAAACAACATAGAAGAAAAACATCTGAACAGTGAAACATTAATCATATCTTCGAAAATGTTGTAGAAGAACATAGAGCTATGGACTTGCCTCAAGGACAGTAGAAGATAAAAGATTTGAATCAGATATAACGAAAATGATAGCATCGGCATATAGATTTGTTTTTATTTGTTATTAATAGTTCCGTCTCATTTGTGAGAGAATTTTTCTCCTTCCTTGTTACATCATTTCTGGATGGCTCAGATATAATTCTCTCTATATTTTGTATTTTTTTTGGATGATAAATCGATTTTAAGGCTTCAAAGATGCAAAGCTCTTTGTAGTTTTGGATTATACGCTTCAAACATTTCTGTTAGTTGCGCAGAGAGCTAGTCGATAACCTAACGAAGTCGTGTTGAGATTTCCGGAAATAAGATGAAATTCGGAGGAATTGTTTGGACAATTGTATAGATTTAATTTTTGAGAAACATGGTCTTTTAATGTATATAATTTCTTTACATGAGAATGAATGGGAATTAAATGGTATATGCTTTTACATGAGAATTAAATGGTATATGGATGGGAATAAAATACAGAAACCTAGATGCTAATTAAATGGTATATGCTTTTGTCCCACCACTCAACAGAAAGGAACATGCAGGGGAATTAGGTTAACAATCTTTCAATCAAATCCCACACGTTCCCACGGCGGTGGCATTGGTGTCATTTACGTTACCCAATATTTACGTTCGCCTGGTGTCATTTACTTTACAACAGAAACCAAGATTTTAGATTAATTCATTAGAGGAACGTTAAGCTGAAACCTACCACCTACGACAAGTGATTCCCGGTGCGTAAAACCCCACCCCTACACACATAGAATTTCTCTGAATCCGCTCTGAAATTAATCTTTCTTCGTGTTCCCACCATAAAAATAAATGCTTCAACTTCAACATCTCAAGATTATAACAATAGTTACCCGACCGGCTGTGGGACAGCGCCCTGGGTGAGCCTCCACCTGTCATGCCAGCCCACCTAGGCAAAATAAATGCATCAACTTCAACATCTCAATATCTTAACAATATCTCCCCAATCGGGTGACACCGGCCGTGGGGCAGCGCCCTCGGTGACCCTCCACCTCTCACCTAGGACCGTAGATGCCAGCCCACATAGTCGCCTTCATTAAGTGTTGCAGGCAGCATTATTCTACCATCTCCGTGCTCCTCATGAATTCCTTCAAAGCAATGATGCCTGTATCTCTGATCATGGCTCATTATGCGCTTTGCTTTCAATTTTGTCCAAGAGGTGGCGGCTCATTAAACTTTTCCCCTAAGCCTTATCCCATGTTTAGCTCCCTCATCTTCCCTCTACTTAATCTGAAATTTTCTTCTCCCTGCTCCTTTTCCCATTTAGCTTTCTCTTGGTTTCTTCTTACATCATTTGCTTCTATAAAGATTGGGTTGAAGATTATCAACTTCACATCACATTAAAGATTAGGGTAGAAATGGACTGCTTGAACCACATCAATCTTTAACATAGTTTGATTTTTTGTCCCAATATATTTTAAATATTTTGAAGTGATGACCTAACATTAAAGATTGTCTTAACACTACATTCCCTCACCCACTCTATTATTTAAAGTTTTTCAACTTTAAAAATAAAAAGCTTTTAAACTCAAAAAAAATTTAATACATTGTTAAATGTATAATATTTTTAGGATAATATCAAAACTTTAACTTAGAATAGATTTAGAAAAAAAGGGAGATTATAGCAAGAGTTTCCAATTGGCCACTAAATCATTGCAATGTAGTTGCTACCATATTAATTACACATTTCTTACACAATTAAATTCAATTTATCATTAATTTAATTTAGAAATAATGTTAAAATTTTAAAATTTTACCAGCAAATTTATATCCTCTAAATTAATTTTTCATTTTTTTTTTTAAATTATATAATATATATATATATTAGAATATAAAATTATAATTTAATTTAAAAAAAAAAAACTGTTAACTTCAAACATTCAAGAATAAATAAAAAAATTAGTTGTATATTTTTTTCTCTTAGAAATATATAAATCTTATAATATAAATCTGTGAGTAGACCTAATAGTTAAGAACATGTGTTTCCTTTTAAGAAGTCACAGGTTGAAGTTGATATAATTTAATAATTATGAAACATTTGTATTATTATAAATTTATATTTTTAAATAAATATCAAATTGTAATTATAAAATTAATATTGTATTATTGCTTCTAAACTCACTTTACAGTTTTTATGAAAAATATGTTTACCTAACATAATGCATTCAAATAATAATAATAAATTCAAATAATTGTTATTGTTTTTAAATGCTACCTCCCTTTATATATATAATAATAATAATAATGTTAAATAATATTTAATATCATAAATACATTATATCTACTACAGTTTTAATCCTATATTATATATTAGTATTACTTATATATTTTTATACTTTTAATATATATAGAAAGATAGAGATGTTA
>SNQJ01S0142851.1:0-12453 GCA_010110895.2 Picea sitchensis
CTGTTGTTCTTTACCTTTACTGTTCATATGTTGTATATTGTTGATGACCACATGAAGAAAGATTAATAATAGTTTAATATTGTTAAAATTGTTTAAGCTCATATACAACTGATTCACCCCCCCTCTCAGTTGTATTAATAATTACAACACCCCTCTCGCCACCTATACTCTGCTCACCTGAGCGACAGGGCCATTCCCAATGGCCATTTTCCAACTCTGTAGGGACTCGTCCCTATTGGCCAGTTACCAACCCTGCCGGGGTTCGACGGTTGCAGAGTCGAATGATTCGACATCACTGTAGTGCCGAGGCACAAAATACAAAGAGGCACCACGATTATTTGAACTGTGATCATGACCCGCGATAACATGGGAACAGAGAGAGAGAAAGAGATAGCTTGCGCTAAGCCTCCGTAGGTAATTCGGGGGCTCTGATTCTACAGGAATCAATGAAAATTTGATTATGGTAGTGGGTATGTGACAGGAGGCATGGCATATTCCTGAGATTATATCCTCCCTTAATGTCGATCAAGGGCCACACAAAGAAGGCATGACATATCATCCCAAGAGTTACATCCCCCACTTAATGTTGATCAAGGGCCACACAAAGAAGGCATGGTGTTTTATTTTGGCCATGTTAAAGGCCTTAGGGTTTGGACTCATTTTCCTTAACAATGTTGAAACCCTATTTGCCAATGATTCATCCCATATCTCGATGAAAACTTGCGGACATAGGACTATTTAGGTCCATTCGACAAGGTTGTCCCTTAGCTCCTATGTTGTATGTTATGGAAGTAGAAGCTCTTGGCCACTTGATTAATTCCAAATGTCTCTAGGTCATATTCGAAAGCCTCCCCTTGCTAAACCTAAGGGGAGCCAACATGTCAATGGCCATTTCATAAACAATTCCTTCTTGATTATTACAAAGGCCCAACAATCCTAATGTACTATTATGGAGTGCTTGGAAATTTTCTACACTTTGCCTCAAGATCTAGTATACAATGGACCAAGACTCAATGTTATGATTACAAATAGAGTGAAATGCCAATCCTTGCCTAGCTAGGCTCCCTCAAATGGTCTTGCATTATGTAATAATCCTAGGGTTTCTAGGGTCTTAAGGAAGATGGTAAACAAGATAATTATATAGTATTTTTATGCCAGATAGAGAGATCCCCTACTTAAACAGTTATCAACAACAATAACATCAAATAACGTCTGATTCCCCAATGAGAAATAGCAACCTTCTAATAGCACTACTTGAACGACATTCAACCAAAAGTAAACTTGTATGCGACCAGTAGTAATCATGATCAATAATGATAGTGATGATAGAGTAATGATAGTGATGATAAAGTAATGACAGTGATAATAACCAGCAATTGTAACGACTGATACAGTGGTACAAACCAGTAGTATCATCCAATAGTATAAAAACCTTACAAATGTAACTAGTAGCAAAGCCCTCTTAAGGCGTTGTGGTTTAATACAGAGTTCATTAACCAAATAAGTATGACAGTTCTTACAACAAATTTTACCCTAGTTTCTACGACAAGATAGATAAACCTAGTTTAGGATGGCTTTCCACAGTGTTGTGTCCCTCCTGTAGAGTCTCAGTGCCTTACTCTATAAGGGTTGTCCAAAAAAATGGGTTTGACCCCTCTCAAGAAGATGGGACCCAAGCTCGGCTTTCCTCTGGTGTTGAAACATATCTAAGATAAGAAAGAACTTGGCTCCTTGTTAACCAACGATCTTTCCCAACGTAGGATACTCCACAACTACTACCTGGAACAAGGCAGAACTACACTGAGATGGGGTGAGGGACCCATCGAAACTCATCCAAAGAAAGAGGGTTAAACAACCCACCAACAGTTGAGGCAATGCCTCTTAGTCAAGACAGACTTATACAATCAAATTCGAGTTGTCCCTATCCAAATGAGCCTCCTCCTTTATTTATAATCTTTCCTCGTGATGGATTTCTCCCACTGGTAAAGTTGTCTCTCCTTTTTGGTGAGTGATCAGGTCAGCTCTCATGTTCTTGTAGGTAAAGTCGGCTCAACCAATTTCTCCTTTGTTTTTGTACATGTGGCTCCCCTCCTTTTGGGGATTGTGGCTTATGGGGAGACCCCTAAGAGAGTGTGTCCCTCCCCTTCGGGGGTCAATTAGGAGGGGACATGATAGGCCTCCCTCCTGAGATTTATTTCCCTTAAGCAATTGCAACCTAGGGTGCTATAAAATATTCTCACCCTCCCAAGTGGTGTCCTCCTCCGAAAAATCCTTCCATCTTATCAAGTACTCATTCATTGTCTTGTTCCTCGAGCATTTTTCTCTGAATGCCAAGATTTGCTCCAGAACCATAATCAAATGGCCTTCCTCATCCAAGGGTGGTAGATTTGTGGAAGAGGCAACCTGCTGGCCCAAATCCTTCTTGAGGAAAGAAACATGGAACACATTGTGAATCTGATTTCCCTCCGGTAATTCTAACTCATAGGCCACCTCTCCAACCCTTCTGATCACACGGTATGGCCCGTAGAAACCCGGTTGGAGCTTCTCTACACTTCTATTCTTCAGAGAAGATTGTCTATATGGTTGGAGCCTCATAAAAAAAAGTCACCCACCTCAAATCTATGCTCCACCAGGTGTCGATTTGCATATGTCTTTTGTTGATTATGTTCCATCCTCAAGTTGTCCTTAAGGAACCTTAGAATGTCTTGACTCTCATGAATCCAATCCTTGGATTTGGGAGCTCTGCTCTCGCCAAACTCCAACTCTAAAAAATATGGGGCCTCATATCCATACAATTCCCTAAATGGGCTCATCCCAATAGACATGTGATGGGTGGTATTATAGAAATACTCACCAAGATGCAACCATCTAATCCACGCCTTTTGCTTCCCATAAACATAGTGACGTGGGTATCCCTCAACCCATTTGTTGACAATCTTAGTCTACCTGTCCGTGTGGGGATGTTATCTTATACTAGGTGTCAACTATGTCACTGCCAATCTGAACAACTCCTGCCAAAAGGCGCTGAGGAATCTGTTATCCCAGTCGCTCACAATAACCATAGGTAGTCCATGAAGCATGAATATCTCTCTGAAGAAGATTTCTTCTACCTGTGGGGCTTTGTACTTAGAGGATACATTGAAGAAGTGATAGAAATTGGTCAATCTATCCACCACCACATAAATGAAGTCCTTGCCCTGTACCTTCGGAAGTCCTGTGATGAAGTCCATGGAAATTCTCTCCCATTTTTTCTCTGGAATAGACAAATGTTTGTTGAGTTTTGGTGTACCTTGGGAAGTGGTTCCCTTGTGGTTTGGAGCCTCTAACCACAAGAGGGATATGTTGGTACCTTTTTACCTTGTACTTTATGTCTAATTTCACTTTGACTTAGGAGATTTAAGTCAAAAGTGAAATTTGGTCATTTTAGACTAAAGTTACTATTAATTCACTTTGTGGGTGAATTAGGAGAGATAAAGTGAACTAAGGGAACTTAATCCAAAGTGGGTTTTGAGTTGCGATTATTGTGGGATGATCTCAACCATTGATTAGGGATGGCTTGGAATGATCCTAGCCATCCACATATAGGTTTCCTTATGGATTGATCAAGAAGGGTGCAAGGGACCAAGAGCGGCTCATTCATTCATTTTCTCACTTGGAGAGTTTGAGGAGGAGCATGAGGATGAGGTTGGAGGAATTGGAAGAGGGATGCTTGGGCGCTTCTATTCATGGAGGAGCTATGGGAGCTTAGGACCCTATTATTTAGTGGTGATCACACTTTCTTGGAGGAGGGCGCACACCTCGAAGGGAGGAGCTACACTTGTAGGATGTCAGATCTATTTGTTTCGGTGGAGAGGTAGCACACAAGAGCACATTTGTGTGCAAGGTATTCTTCTTTAGAGAATCCAGGTTCAAGGGTGCTTCACTTCAATGGATTTGGAAACAAGCGAAAGAGGCGCACTAGTCTTGGGTGCATTTCTTCCTGGTTCCTTTGGAAAGTCTCGAGAGGAGCTTGTTTTGTATACAGGTTCCATCATATTTTATTTCTTGTTGTATCTCATGCTTTAGAAACCACTTATATATACTTCCATTCCAAACTGGTTTTCCCCGGGGGGTTTTATCCAGGGTCATGTTGACCAAAAATACATGCATCCTATTTTCATGCATGCTTAGAGTGTAGATAAGCTTATTTGTGTTGTAAAGATCTAGAGGAGTGTTGCTTGTTTTGATATATATTGCATGTGCTAACCACCAGTTCAAAAACACTTGCAAGGGAACCTCAATGAACACTTAACCAATAAAAAGTATGGGAAGAAAGTTACTAAATTGTTTGTTGTCCTAAAATGCAACAAAGAATAGTTTTGAATATTGAAACTTAGAGCTAAATTATGGTCAAAGACATACCATATTTGGCAACCTCATAGTACCTCAGTTTTCTTCAATGTTATAGTAGACCTACAAGGTGTGTGAGATCAGACTTGTTTTTTTGACAAGTCAAACACTCCCTCACATATTGTAATACATCCCCCTTGAGACCCTTCCAATAGAATCTCTTGGGTACCTTCCTATAAGTCATCAAATATCCTAGATGCCCAACTAATGGTGCATCATGTACGACTCTCAAGATATTTTCTTTGAGAGTGGACTCTGGAACAAGATATATCCAACCTTTATAATAGATGATGTCATCTACTATCATGAATCTGTCATCCTGTGGCTTTCCATCTATCAACTCTCTTTCCCAGACGTTCTTGGAATACTCTACCAAAAGGGTAGATTTCCAATCTACTAAATCTCAGACATGGAAAATGTTGTAGGCCTCCTGGACAAGGCATATGCAACCATATTATTCTTCCCTTTGACATAGTCTATGTCAAAATGATATTCTTGTACCTTGTTGACCCATTTTCTTTGTCTCCCGCTCATATCCTTCTACCACAAAGCGACCTCTGACCATATATTTTTTGAATTCAGCCAATGCATGCATGATGGCCAACATTTCCTTGTCATAGATGGGAATAAGCCTCTTGATTTTCCCTAGCTTAAGGCTCTCAAAATATATGGGGTGTTTTTTTTGCATCAGTACCACCCCTATCCCTTCTCTGGATGCGTCACACTCCAGGACAAAGGGCTGAGAAAAAGCGGGAAGTGCCAACACTGGACATTACTTCTTTCATTCACTCAAATACCTTTTGGGCTTCCTTTGTCCACTTGAACGTGCCCTTCTTTCTGAGATTGGTCAATGGAGCACTAGGATGGGAAAACCCTTTCACAAAGCGTCGGTAATAACTGCATAATCCAAGGAAGATTTTTAGTTCAGTCAATGATCGTGGTGTGGGCCAGTCAAGTATCACATGTATCTTCTCTGGGTCGACTCGTACCCCCTGTGTGCTAATAATATGCCCCAAATACAAGATTTCTATCATGCCAAACTTGCATTTTATCTCCTTGGCGTAAAGTGATTGTTCCTTCATGATGTTGAGTATCTCGTTTATGTGACGCAGATAATTCTCCCATGTTTAACTATAGATCAATAGGCCATCAAAGAATATCAGCAAGAACCTCCTCAATTGTGTGTTGAAGATGTGGTTCATGCATGACTAGAATGTGGTTGGGGCATTAGTCAAACCAAAGGGCATGACCAGAAACTCATAATGTCTGTAGTGGCATTGAAAAATTTTCTTGTGCACATCCTATTCTCGCACCTTGATCTAATGATATCTTGATCTGAGGTCTATCTTTGAAAAGTAGACCGCTTAATGTAGCTCATCAAGTAGCTCATCAATCCTCAGAATCGAGTACATGTTATTTGTAGAAATTTAATGACAAAATCAGCAAGTACTCAATTATGTCATACACTTAACAACCTAGAGATAATTGTCATCTATGAACTCTAAAATGTATAAACCCTCATTCAGAAAATATTATGAGAAGAAATACACATTTCCAAGTACGTTTGCAGCGGAATAAATGCAATGAACAACAATCACTCAACCATGAAAAACTCAGAAATTTAGGCAATGCCAGGGAAAACCCCAATGTGGGGAAACCCAATGAGAGAGAGAGAGAGATTTATTTAGCTTTAGGAAAGTACATATCAGCAACAACAATACAATTTCCAGCAAGAGAAAAATAACTTACAGCACCCAAAATTGTCCCCACTATTTTATGCCTTGGAAAATGTGTCAGGATAGTTGTACGTCTTGTACGACCCAACTGAACAACACCCCAATGTTTGTGCCAAATCTTTGTTGTACGAACAACCAAGTACATTCGGCCTACAGCAACAAAAGGCTCAATAAATACCTTGATTTGTGTGTAGAAAAGTTGCCATGAAATCCATTCCCTCCTTAGCTTGTTGTACGGACTGTACAATACAACCCTCTTTATCAGCCAGTAGAAACAACAAGTCTTCACATAGAAATTTCTTGGGAAAAGTGCATGTTGTCGTCCTTATACACACCTGGGGTAACGTGGAAGAAACCTTCAATCCACTTGGTGTGTCCTTGGGGGCAAGTTTCGAGTCAAGGTGTTGTCACCTGATCCTCAACTCCTCCATCTAGGCCAACTCCTAGCAAAGCCAAGGGGGGTAGTCCCTATAAAAATAATCTAAGGCTCTTTTAAACTAAGAAAGCAAAAGAACTTAGATCTAGGAGTTTATTGCTTGAAATAAAACAAACTATTCAACATTTTACATTCATCATCATTTAGATAATCCCATAAAGTACTTGTCGATAAACATGCATATATCAAAGGATACAATATATGCAATATTTAACCATATAAGTTAGACAATGTGCATGAATGTAAAGATTGCTCACATAAAGATAGATATACCAATTATACCAGTGCCTTAAAGAGAGTCATGGGAAAATGTTGATTTAAAGTTTTATTAGGGTAAATTGATGCTCAGTTAGTGAGAGAATGTGGCCTCTTTGGAAGTTATCTCTTTGTTTGGAAACATGCGGAGAGTTTATCGAAACTCAAGAGGTCTCACCAGTAAACTCACTAAGAGTGTTGGATGTCCAAAACGGGTGGGAAGCCAGGTCCCAAGAGGGCCCACCTTTCTTCGCAAGTCACTTTTAGGCGCTTTCCCATGCATTAAGCTAACTACTTCAAAGATTTTCCTAATCAGACTACAAAAAGAAAAGGTTTATTGACTTGCAACAATAAATTTAGTACCTTGCTTTGTAACCTGCTTTGTAAAGAAAACTTGCAAAAGTACTTGAAAATTAAAAGATCTTTGCAACACTTAAAAGAATTAAATTTTGTACCTTGTTTTGTAATTGAAAGATAAATTGCAAGATATTTAGAAATTGCAAGGTTGCAAGATTTATTGTTGAAAGGACTTAAAGCAATCTGGACTAAACATGCATAAGAGATTCAAGACTTCTTTTAATTAGCCATGCATGTGAGATATGAGTGTGTTTGTTCGATTCACTTTAACTTATATGTGTGTTTGAGATAAAAGATTTAGACATGCATCAACACAAGAAAGAGAAACCAAACCAAGACACACAAATCCCCCTAATGGGGATGGAGAAACTAGGCACAAAAGGGCCCGCTTTTATTGCAACTATTACACTGAGAACAAAGTTCTCTTTGAGCTTTAGCTTTAAGAAAGAAAGATGATCCTTATATCTTTTGGATTTTGAAGAAGTTACAAGAAAAGAAGAAGGAGAAAAACTTCATTGATGAAGTTCAAACCCCCCAGCGTGCTTCAAAAGCCTTGATTTCACCAAAATTTGACCCTTGTACCTGTTATTGCTACAAGAAAATAGAAAACAAAGTTTGTTAAAATATGATGAAAAGACTAACTAAAACTAAAAAAATTATCCAAAAAATTTCTAAGGCAAAAATTGAAAATGTTTTAGACTTTTTGGATAGTTTGCATGCACCTAACTTAGGCTCTTCTAGTTGTTTATGTTTTCTATCCTAAAAAAGAAATCATGGGGCAACTAGTTAGCTTGATTTTAAAATTAAAACAAGACACTTAACTAGCTTCAAATCTAGAAGAAAATAGGCTAGAAAATGCCCTAGATCTACTTCTTTAAACTTGAAAGAATTACCGCTAGATCTAGATACTTTGCATGCAAAAGAAACTAAGTCAAACCTTTAAATTTAAACTAACTTCTCAATCATGCATGAAAGAGTAACCAAATAAATTTGAAGAAGTTTGAGAGGGAGAAAAGAAGAAACTATTTTTCTTTCAAAAATTGAAAGTTATGGGCTATGGGGTCCTTTGATGAAGAGTAGAGGGAGCTCTATCCTTTGAAAAACTTGGACAAATGGTGGTTGAAGAAACAAACTATCAATCCTCCAATCTTGAAGAACCTGCAAAAATGTACTTCAATCCTGCAAACACTTGTTAAAAGCTCTTCCCTACACAAAACAATGATCAAATATGCATGTTAGTTTAACCGAAAACGAAGCATGCAATACAAAAGTCTATGATTTATAAGGAAGAAATGAAATGAAACAAACTAGATTTATCTCACCCTACTGTATGATAGCATACCTTCAAAGCCTTGCAAACGAATTACAAAATTGAAACACAAGATACAAGTTACCTCATAAAAATAGCACTAGATCCAAGCATCCACACATAGCATCACACCAATAGAACTCCAAAGTCTTCTTTATTCAATTCAGAAATGATACAATGATACAATAGTGGTCTATCTTCCCAAGGCTCCAACTCTAACAAATGGAGAGGGGTATGCTTGTTTAAATAGCAAGAGAGGTGACAATCCCAAGAGAGATGTCATGAGCTAAGGAGGAGATGCGCATGAGTTGAGGGGAGATGTGCACTTAGTAAAGGGGAGTGGTGGATAGGTTAAGTGTGGTGAGTGTGGAGTGGACTAGGGTGAAAGAGGAGTGATGGAGGTGGAAGTGGACTGGTGAGGGAGTGAACTCGAGTGAGTGGAAGTGTGAGGGTGAGTTAGGGACATTGGGATGTGTGCCCTCTCTCAAAATGTGCCACATGTGCTAAGTGGGGTCGAGTCCCTTCATTGGGATCTCCTCCATGCCATGTCAATCCAATGAAGTCACCTACCTCCTTAGTAAAATCTCGCAAGCTTCCAGTTGACTGGGGACAAAGATAAAACATGTTTCCAACATGTTCCCCAGTTCTCCTAAAAAATAGGAAATTAATTAAATCACCCATTTTCCATATTTTTCAAGTAATTTTCATTTTTTTAGTGAAAATAAACACTTTTTTGTCTCGAAAGAAGGGAAATAGGGGTTTACATGATACTCTGGACTGGAAAATGACCATAAATACGACATCTGATAATGTTTGATGCCATATTTTTACAATTTATTGACTTAGAATTAAAAAAATTATATTTTTGCGGGAATTTAATTAATTCACTAAAACATTTAAAAAAAAACTATCAAACCTAGCCGCAATTTCCATAAGACTCAATCAATATGACCTAGTATGAGCTCATATACATTTAGACACTAGGCATTGGTTTTCCATGCCAAGGCCTAACCACCAGCACATACTCCAACTCTGGAGTCAGTCTTCTGAGTGAAAAAACTTAGAAATTATTTAATCGCCCACAAAGGCAGGCAGAAAAAATAATTAACAAGTAAAAAAAACACTCTAGAGTACATTCTCGTACCTAGGACTTAGGTGGCCAATAGCCTTTTACAATATCTCATACTCAGGTCATTTATTACAATGGTGGAAATATGGAAAAAGGTGGTCTTTTGAAAGACCGGCTGAACTTTGAACTCTATCAAATGAGCACTGATTGCTCAATCTCTGGCGGCTCATCAGGAAATCCATCTTGTACAAACCGGTGGATAACAGTGCCCACTCTTGGAAAATGCGCCCTCCTAGCTGCCCTCACATTCCTTTCTCAAGCTATCTCAGAAATCTCTCAAACTCCTTCTCATTGTCTTGCACACTACCCTAGGTATTCTCTTATAATATGAAAGTGACCCTTCACCTTCTCCAACCCTAAATCCAATGGCCAAGATCTAATCTTGCATTTACAATATCAAGGGACATGATTCATTCCCTCCAAAATAAATCACTTAAAATATTAAAGTACAAATTCACTTTATAACATAAGTGCACTTTATGAAATAAAGTCACTTTAATATTAGAAGGTACACTTTATTAAAAAGTCACTTTAATAAAAGAACCACTTTATCACAACTTTATAAAAACCCATTTACAAAGTCAAGTGTCTAGTAGTGTAAACATAAGGTTACATCCGCATACACGACAAAACATGCGGAGTACCTCCCGAGCTACAAAAGATAGCATTCTTAATGGTCTTCTTGTTCAGGTATTGGTAATTTATACACATCCTCAAGGATCCATCTTTTTTCTTCACCCGTACTAAGGACAAAGCAAAAGGACTAGATTTGGGTCTGATGTGTCCCATTTCCAAAAGTTCTCAGATGGTCTTCTCAATTTTGTCCTTGAATCTCTTCAGATGTCGATATGGGGTCATAAAGATGGGCTTGGCCCCTTCCTCAAGCTCGATGGTATGCTCAGATCCCCTGTCTAGCAGTGCTTCGTATGGGATCTGCCCAAACACCTTATCATGTTTCCCCATAAGGTTTTGTATGTCCATATGATAGCGTTGACGACCCTCCATTTTCTTCTGGGTGTAATCACACATTTTGTTTCCCATGTAGTGTTCCTATGCCTAAGGGAGGCCTCCATCCTCTTAGCTGACATGATCCTAGTCAAATCATATTCATTCCCCTTAGAACAACCCTTCTCCCTTCCTTGTCTCTGAACTCCATCCTCATGATTTGGTAGTTCATTTTGATGTTCCCCAAAGAATAGAGCCACTGGATGCCAAAAATTATGTTAGTGTCTGCTAGGTCCACCATGTAGAAATCATCGTTCAATGTGTAGTTATCCAACGTTCGTGTAAGCCTTTGATCATGTGAGTACACTCCAAGGTGTACTCGTCTGCTACTTCCACATTGAATCCTTCGAACTAATCTATCAGAATGCCCTTCATGTCAACTAGGGTTGCATCAATAAAATTGTAGGTGGACCCACTATCAATCAGTGAAGTAATCTAGTGTCCCTATACAACCCCTCTGATCCAAAAGGTGTGATACCTATGAACTCTTGATAGTGTGGCTATGACTTCCTTCTTGGGCTCCTTATGCGATGATTCATCTTCTTTGAATGCACTCTTTGGTTGCTCCTCCTTAAGGATATCGCGTGCCTCTTCCTATTCACGGCTTGTCTCCTCATCATCTTCTTCGTCAGAAATAACTTCTATGTAAAGTGCTTTTCTTTTACCCATGCACCTGTGCCCCAGCTCCCAGGGGTCCCTACACGTGAAGAAAATCTTATTTCAACTAAGCTCCCTCATAGTATCCTCATCCATACAATCCTTCTCGATCCCATATTTCCAGAATCACTTGTTATCCTGGGGCTTGGGAGGAATGTAGGGCTTGGTTGGCACTTTTGTCTTCAGTACTGTCTTCATCATGTCAAGTGTCTTCGTAACCGCATCCTAGAGTGTGGCTTGCTTGAAGGACTTGACCCACCCAGGTAGGGGTTCTAATAAGCCTTCTGTGAATAAAATAAAAAATTTGTTCTCAAAGATATTAGTTACTTGCACAACAACCTTCTCGAACTCTGCAATATATGCCTCAGGTGTTCTTACCTATCTCAGTTGTGCCAGCTCACAGAAAGAGATCTCCATATCCTTTCTATTGAATCTGTCCATTAGTCTCTGTGTAAACTCCACATAAGATGTGATGTTGGAATATCCTAGTTTCACCAACCCATGATACCCCCATTCATGAGCCTCGCCATCTAGATTTAGTGTGGTAATTTTGATGGCTTTGGCTTCTGTCATTGGATTGACCTAGAGGTAGGTGTCCAACTTTTGGACCCATGATCTAGACGAACATTGAGATGAACCGTCATATGATGGGATGGATAGTTTCCCCACCTTTCTCCTTAGGTCAACATTCTATTATTGTCCAAGTACTCCTCTATTCCCCTCTCTGCACTGGTTCCTGTATTTAATGTTGTAGTAGTCCTGTAAAGTCATAGTTGCCTGAAATTATTCTCCAAGTGCTTGGTATTCCGGGAATTATGTGGAAAGATCCTCATTATGTCTTTGATGTGTTGGCTTCTCTTCAATTAAGTTGGGTAGGAGAGGTATGGGTGTCCTCCTACTCATGGTGGGTTGCATACTTTGCCTAGACACATGAGGATTGCTTCCTCCTATCAGGACCCCATTGTTGCTCCCTTCAACTCATGGACTGTGTTGCCCATTTTCATTGTTACTCCCCTCTGCATGAGACCTGGTCTGCCCATTTCCCTCAATGGAGATTAGGCCCTAGAGTGGGCTCAATAGCTAGATGAGGGTGTTAATTCCTTTCGCAGAGGCTTCCTTCATGTCATTCTTCCCTTTGGCCAAATCACTTAAGATGTGCAGCACATTGTCATCGATATGG